>JAJEJO010023693.1:0-13839 GCA_020662805.1 Glaucomys volans | reverse complement strand
TAGTTTGTGTGTATGATGATTCTGAGATATGGTTAGGAGGGCTGTAGGACTTTTGAAGGAGGGCTGAAGGACGTGTGAAGTAGGAGTCTAGGACGTGTGCAGGAGGGTTGTAGTACGTGTGAAAGAGTGCTCTAGGTCTTGTGAAGGACTCAAATATGTGAGCAGGAGGTAGGTTTGAATTGTGCAGGCCAGATGTAGGACGTGTGCATGAGGGCTGTAGGAAATGTGTAGGAGGGCTTTTGAACATGCATAGGAGAGTTGTAGGACTTTGCAGGAGAGTGGAGGATGTGTGAAGGAGGTCTCTAGGATGTGTGGAGGAGGGCTTTATGAAGTGTATAGGAGGAATGTAGGACGTGACAAGTTGGGCTCTAGGTTGTTTGCAAGAGGGCTTTAAAAGGTGTGCAAGAGGGTTTTAAAACGTGTGCAGGAGGGCTCTAGGATGTGTGTAGGAGGGCTGAGGGACGTGTATAGGAGGACTGTAGAACGTGTGCAGGAGGTCAGTAGGATGTGCACGAGGGCTGTAGTTCATGTGCAGGAGGGGTCTAGGACGTGTGTAGGAGGAATGTAGGACTTTTGTTGGAGGGTTGAAGGACGTGTGAATTAGGACACTAGGTCGTGTGCAGGAGGTTTGTAGGACGTGTGAAAGAGGGCCCTAGGTATTGTGAAGGAGGACTCAAAGATGTGAGTAGGAGGTATGTGTGAATTGTGCAGGCCGGATGTACGACGTGTGCATGAGGGCTGTAGGACGTGTGTAGGAGGGCTTTAGGACGTGTGTAGGAGGGTTGTAGGACCTTTGTAGGCGAGTGGAGGATGTGTGAAGGAGGGTTCTAGGACGTGTGGAGGAGGGTTCTGTGAAGTGTGCAGGAGGGATCTAGGACGTTTGCAGGATGGCTGTAAAACGTGTGCAGGAGGGCTCTAGGAAGTGGGTTGGAGGGCTCTAGGACATGCATAGGAGGGCTCTAGGACATTTGTAGGAGGGCTGTAGGATGTGTGTAAGAGGGCTCTAGGATGTTTTTCGGAGGGCTATAGGACGTATTTAGGAGGGCTTTATGACGTGTATAGGAGGAATGTAGCACGTGTCAAGTAGGGCTCTGGGTCTTGTGCAAGAGGGCTTTAAGACGTGTGCAAGAGGGCTTTAAGATGTGTGCAGGAGGGCTCTAGGACCTGTGTAGGAGTGCTCTTTGTTGTGTGTAGGAGGATCTAGGACGTGTTCAGGAGAGCTATAGGGTTTGTGAAGGAGGGCTCTAGGACATGTGTGGTAGGGCTCTAAGTCGTCTGTAGGAGGATTCTGGGATATGGTTAGGAGGGCTGTAGGACTTTTGATGGAGGGCTGAAGGACATGTGAAGTAGGACTCTAGGACGTGTGCAGCAGGGTTGTAGGACGTGTATAGGAGGTCTTTTGAACGTGTGTAGGAGGGTTGTAGGACTTTGCAGGAGAGTGGAGGATGTGTGAAGGAGGGCTCTAGGATGTTTGAGGAGGGCTTTATGAAGTGTATAGGAGGAATGCAGGACGTGACAAGAGGGGCTCTAGGTTGTTTGCAAGAGGGCTTTAAGATGTGTGCAACAGGGTTTTAAGAGGTGTGCAGGAGGGCTCTAGGATGTGTGTAGGAGGGCTCAGGGACGTGTATAGGAGGACTGTAGAATGTGTGCAGGTGGTCTGTAGGATGTGCTCAAGGGCTGTTGGTCATGTGCAGGAGGGGCCTAGGACGTGTGTACTAGTGCTCCAGGACGTTTGTAGGAGGGCTGTAGTATGTGTGTAGGAGGGTCTAGGACATGTGTAGGAGGGCTGCAGGACTTCTGAATTAAAAGTCTAGGACCTGTGCAGGAGAAATGTAGGATGGCTGAAAGAGGGCTCTAGCATGTGTGTAGGAGGGTTTATGACATGAGCAGGAGGACTCTAGGGCCTGTGTAGGAGGGCTCTTGGTTGTGTGTCAGCGGATCTAGGACGTGTGCAGGAGGTTGTAGGATGTGTAATGGAGGGCTGTAGGACATGTGTAGGAGGGCTCTAGGACGTGTGTAGGAGGGCTGTAGGACTTTTGATGGAGGGCTGAAGGACGTGTGTAGTAGGACTCTAGGACGTGTGCAGGAGGGTTATAGCACCTGTGAAAGAGGGCTCTAGGTCTTGTGAAGGAGGAATCAAAGATGTGTGCAGGAGGTATGTGTGAATTGTGCAGGCCGGATGTAGGACGTGTGCATGAGTGCTGTAGGATGTGTAGGAGGGCTTTAGGAAGTGTGTAGGAGGGTTGTAGGACCTTTGCAGGAGGGTGGAGGATGTGTGAAGGAGGGCTCTAGTACGTGTGGTGGAGGGCTCTGTGACGTGTGCAGGAGTGATCTAAGCCGTTTGCAGGATGGCTGTAAAACGTGTGCAGGAGGGCTCTAGGAAGTGGGTTGGAGGGCTCTCGGACATGTGTAGGAGGGCTCTAGGACATGTGTAGGAGGGCTCTGGGACATGTGTAGGAGGGCTGTAGGTTGTGTGTAGGAAGGCTCTAGGATGTTTTTCAGAGGGTTATAGGACGTGTGTAGGAGGGCATTATGACGTGTATAGGAGGAATGTAGCACGTGTCAAGTAGTGCTCTAGGTCATGTGAATAGGGCTTTAAGACGTGTGCAAGAGGGCTTTAAGATGTGTGCAGGAGGGCTCTAGGACCTGTGTAGGAGGCCTCAGGTTCATGTGGAGGAGGGCTGTGGGACGTGTTCAGGAGGTCTGTTAGACATGTGCAGGTGGGTGTATTTTGTGTGCATTAGAGCTGTAGGATATGTGTAGGAGTGCTCCAGGACGTGGGTAGGAGGTCTCTAGGATGTGTTTAGGAGGGTCCTAGGACATGCGTAGGAGGGCAGCAGGACTTGTGAATCAAGGCTCTAGGATGTGTGCCAGAGGAATGTAGGATAGGTGAAGGAGGGCTCTAGTACGAGTGTACGAGAGGTTTATGACATGTGCAGAAGCACTCTAGGACATGTGTAGGAGGGCTCTTGTTTGTGTGAAGGAGGATTTAGGATGTGTGCTGGAGGGCTGTAGGTCGTGTGAATGAGAGATCTAGGATGTGTGTAGGAGTGCTCCAGGACATGAGCAGTAGGGCTCTAATTCGTGTGCAGGAGGGCTGTAGGACGTGGGAAGGAGGCCTCTAGGACGTGTGTACGAGGGTTTTATGACCCGTGCGGGAGGGATCTAGGATCTGTGTAGGAGGGCTCTAGGATGTGTGTAGAACTGATTTAGGATGATTGCAGAAGGGCTGTCAGACATGTTAAGGATGTCTCTAGGACGTGTTTAGGAGGGCTCTCTGATGTGTGCAGAGGTCTCTAGCACCTTTGCAGGAGGGTTGTTGGACATGTACAGGATTGCACTAGGACGTGTGTAGGAGGTCTGCAGGATGTGTGTAGGAGGGCTCAGGGATGTGGGGCGGGCTGTAGGGTTTGTGCAGGAGGTCTGTAGGACATGTACAGGAGGGTTGTAGGAAGTGTTGCGGAGGGCTCTAGGACGTGTGTAGTCATGCTCCAGGATGTGTGTAGGAGGGCTCTAGTATGTGTGTAGGACGGTTCTAGGAAGTGCGTTAGAGGGCTGCAGGACTTGTGAATTAAGGCTCTAGGACATGTGCAGAAGGGATGTAAGCCGTGTGAAGCAGAGCTGCAGGACGTGTGGATGAGATCACTACGATGTGTGTGGGAGGGCTCTAATACATGTTTACGAGGGATCTAGGAAGTGTGTAGGAGGGCGCAATTACATGTGTACCAGGGCTGTAGGATTTGTGAAGGAGGGTTCAAGGTCGTGTGCTAGAGGACTGTAGGTCGTGTTCAGGAGAACTCTAGGATGTGTGCAGGAGAGCTTTATGGCATGTGCAGGAGGGCTCTCGGATGTGTAGGAGGGCTCCAGGTTGTTTGCAGAAGGACTCTATTTTGTGTGCTCGATGGCTCTTGACATGTGCAGGAGGACTGAAAGAGGTATATAGGCGGTCTGAAGCACGTGTGCAGGCGTGCTCTAGTATGTGTATAGGAGGGACCTAAGATGTGTGTAGTAGGGTGCTAAAACGTGTGTAGGACGGCTGTACATCGTGAATGAGAGCTCTACGATGTGTTGAGGGTTAGGGTTAGGGTTAGGGTTAGGGTTAGCTCTAGTTCATGTGTAGGAGGGTCTAGGACATTCGTAGGAGGCCTGCAGGACTTGTGAATTAAGGACCTAGAACTTGTGCAGGAGGGATGTAGGACGCGTGAAAGAGGGCTCTAGATGTGTGTACGTGGTCTTTATGAAATGTGCAGCAGGACTCTACGATCTGTGTTGGAGTGCTATTTGTTGTGTGTAGGAGGATATAGGACTTGTGAAAGAGTTCTCTAGGTCTTGTGATGGAGGACTCAAAGATGTGAGGGCTCAAGGACGTGTGCTAGAGGACTGTAGGTCGTGTTCAGGAGAACTCTAGAATGTGTGCATGAGAGCTTTATGTCATGTGCAGGAGGGCTCTAGGACGTGTGTAGGAGGGCTCCAGGTCATTTGCAGAAGGGTTCTATGATGTGTGCACGATGGCTCTTGACATGTGCAGGAGGGCTGAAAGAGGTGTGTAGGCGTGCTAAAACGTGTGTAGGACGGCTGTACAACGTGAATGAGAGCTCTACGATGTGTTGAGGAGGGCTCTGGGACATGTGCAGGAGGTCTGTAGGACGTGTGCAGGAGGGTTCTAAGACGTGTGCAGGAGGGGTCTAGGACGAGTGTAGGAGTGCTCCAGGACGTATGTAGGAGAGCTCTAGGACGTGTGTAGGAGAGTCTAGGACATGCATAGGAGGGCTGCATGACCTGTTAATTAAGATTCTAGAACTTGTACAAGAGGGATGTAGGACGGTTGAAAGAGTGCTCTAGATGTGTGTACGAGGGCTTTATGACATGTCCAGGAGGACTCTAGGATCTGTGTAGGAGTGCTCTTTGTTGTGTGTAGGAGGATAGAGGACGTGTACAGGAGGGCTGTAGGACTTGTGAAAGAGGGCTCTAGGACATGTGTGGTAGGGCTCTAAGTCGTGTGTAGGAGGATTCTGGGATATGGTTAGGAGGGCTGTAGGACTTTTGAAGGAGGGCTGAAGGACCTGTGAAGTAGGACTCTAGGACGTGTGCAGGAGGGTTGTAGGACGTGTGAAAGTGTGCTCTAGGTCTTGTGAAGGAGGACTCAAAGATGTGAGCAGGAGTTATGTGTGAATTGTGCAGGCCGGAAGTAGGACGTGTGCATGAGGGCTGTAGGACGTGTGTAGGAGGGCTTTTGAACGTATGTAGGAGGGTTGTAGGACTTTGCAGGAGAGTGGAGGATGTATGAAGGAGGGCTCCAGGATGTGTGGAGGAGGGCTCTGTGACGTGTGCAGGAGGAATTTAGGACGTTTGCAGGATGGTGTAAAACGTGTGCAGGAGGGCTCTAGGAAGTGGGTTGGAGGGCTCTAGGACATGTGTAGGAGGTCTCTAGGACATGTGTAGGGGGCTCTGGGACATGTGTACGAGGGCTGTAGGATGTGTGCAGTAGGGCTCTAGGTTGTTTTTCGGAGGGCTATAGGACGTGTGTAGGAGGGCTTTATGACGTGTATAGGAAGAATGTAGCACGTGTCAAGTAGGGCTCTAGGTCATGTGCAAGAGGGCTTTAAGATGTTTGCAGGTGGGCTCTAGGACCTGTGTAGGTGGCCTCAAGGACATGTGGAGGAGGGCTGTGGGACGTGTTCAGGAGGTGTGTAGGACGTGTGCAGGGGGGTGTAGGATGTGTGCAGGAGAGCTGTAGGATATGTGTAGGAGTGCTCCAGGACGTGTGTAGGAGGTCTCTAGGATGTGTTTTCGAGGGTTCTAGGACGTGCGTAGGAGGGCGGCAGGACTTGTGAATTAGGCTCTAGGATGTTTGACGGACGGATATAGGATGGGTGAAGGAGGGTTCTAGGATGTGTGGAGGAGGACTTTATGAAGTGTATAGGAGGAATGTAGGACGTGTCAAGTAGGTCTCTACGTTGTTTGCAAGAGGGCTTTAAGACGTGTACAAGGGGGTTTTAAGACCTGTGAAGGAGGGCTCTAGGATGTGTGTAGGAGGGCTCAGGGACGTGTATAGGAGGACTGTAGAATGTGTGCAGGAGGTCTGTAGGATGTGCATGAGGGCTGTAGGACATGTGCAGGAAGGTTCTATGACGTGTGTTTGAGTGCTCCAGGACATTTGTAGGAGGGCACTAGGACGTGTGTAGGAGGGCTTTATGACGTGTATAGGAGGAATGTAGCACGTGTCAAGGAGGGCTCTAGGTCATGTGCAAGAGGGCTTTAAGACGTGTTCAAGAGGGCTCTAAAATGTGTGCAGGAGGGCTCTAGGACCTGTGTAGGAGGCTTCAGGGACATGTGGAGGATGGCTGTGGGACGTGTTCAGGAGGTCTGTAAGACGTGTGCAGGGGGGTGTACGTTGTGTGCAGGAGAGCTGTAGGATATGTGTAGGAGTGCTCCAGGACATGTGTAGGAGGTCTCAAGAATATTTTTAGGAGGGTTCTCGGACGTGCATAGGAGGGCAGCAGGACTTGTTAATTTAGGCTCTAGGATGTGTGCCGGAGGGATGTAGGATGGGTGAAGGAGGGCTCTAGCACGAGTGTATGAGAGGTTTATGACATGTGCAGAAGCAGTCTAGGACATGTGTAGGAGGGCTCTTGGTTGTGTGAAGGAGGATTTACGATGTGGGCTGGAGGGCTCTTGGACTTGTGAAGGAGGGCTCTAGGACATGTGTGGTAGGGCTCTAGGTCGTGTGTAGGAGGATTCTGGGATATGGTTAGGAGGGCTGTAGGACTTTTGAAGGAGGGCTGAAGGACATGTGAAGTAGGACTCTAGGACATGTGCAGGAGGGTTGTAGGACGTGTGAAAGAGTGCTCTAGGCCTTCTGAAGGAGGACTCAAAGATGTGAGCAGGAGGTATGTGTGAATTGTGCAGGCCGGATGTAGGACGTGTGCATGAGGGCTGAAGGACGTGTGTAGGAGTGCTTTTGAACCTGTGTAGGTGGGTTGTAGGACTTTGCAGGAGAGTGGAGGATGTGTGAAGGAGGGCTCTAGGATGTGTGGAGTAGGGCTCTAGGATGTTTTTCGGAGGGCTATAGGACGTGTGTAGGAGGGCTTTGTGACATGTATAGGAGGAATGTAGCACGTGTTAAGTAGCCCTCTAAGTCCTGTGCAAGAGGGCTTTAAGACATGTGCAAGAGGGCTTTAAGATGTGTGCAGGAGTGCACTAGGACCTGTGTAGTAGGCCTCTGGGACATGTGGAGGAGGGCTGGGGTCCGTGTTCAGGAGGTCTGTAAGACGTGTGCAGGGGGGTGTAGGATGTGTGCTGTAGAGCTGTAGGATAAGTGTAGGAGTGCTCCAGGACGTGTGTAGGAGGTCTCTAGGATGTGTTTAGGAGGGTTCTAGGACGTGCATAGGAGCGTGGCAGGACTTGTGAATTAAGGCTCTAGGATGTGTGCCGGAGGGATGTAGGATGGGTGAAGGAGGGCTCTAGCACGAGTGTATGAGGGGTTTATGACATGTGCAGAAGCACTCTAGGACATGAGTAGGAGGGCTCTTGGGTGTGTGAAGGAGGACTTAGGATGTGTGCTGGAGGGCTGTAGGACGTGTGAAGGAGAGCTCTAGGATGTGTGTAGGAGTGCTCCAGGATATGTGCAGGAGGGCTATAATTCATGTGCAGGAGGGCTGCAGGACGTTGGAAGAAGGCCTCTAGCACGTGTGTACGAGGGCTTTATGACACGTGCGGGAGGTATCTAGGATCTGTTTAGGAGGGCTCTAGGATGTGTCTAGAAGGGATCTAGGATGATTGCAGAAGGGCTGTCAGACATGTTAAGGATGTCTCAAGGACGTGTTTAGGAGGGCTCTCTGATGTGTGCAGAGGTCTCCAGCACCTTTGCAGGAGTGTTGTAGGACATGTACAAGAGGGCACTAGGACGTGCATAGGAGGGTTCCAGGATGTGTGTAGGAGGGCTCAGGGATGTGGGGAGGGCTCTAGTTGTGTGTGCAGGAGGTCTGTAGGACATGTCAGAGGGTTGTAGGACGTTTGCTGGAGAGCTCTAGGACGTGTGTAGGAGTGTCTAGGACACCCATAGGAGGGCTGCAGGACTTGTGAATTAAGGATCAAGAACTTGTGAAGGAGGGATGTAGGACAGGTGAAAGAGGGCTCTAGATGTGTGTTCGTGGGTTTTATGACATGTGCTGGAGGACTCTAGTATCTGTGTAGGAGTGCTCTTTGTTGTGTGTAGGAGGATCTAGGACGTGTGCAGGAGAGCTGTAGGACTTGTGAAGGAGGTCTCTAGGACCTGTGTGGTAGGGCTCTAGGTCGTGTGTAGGAGGATTTTCGGATATGGTTAGGAGGGCTGTAGGACTTTCGAAGGAGGGCTGAAGGAAGTGTGAAGTAGGACTCTAGGACGTGGGCAGGAGGGTTGTAGGACGTGTGAAAGAGTGGTCTAGGTCTTGTGAAGGAGGACTCAAAGATGTGAGCAGGAGGTGTGTTTGAATTGTGCAGGCCGGATGTAGGACGTGTGCATGAGGGCTATATTACGTGTGTAGGTGGGCTTGTGAACGTGTGTAGGAGGGTTGTAGGACTTTGCAGGAGGGTGGAGGATCAGTGAAGGAGGGCTCTAGGATGTGTGGCGGAGGGCATTATGAAGTGTATAGGAGGAATATAGGACATGTCAAGTAGGGCTCTAGGCTGTTTGCAAGAGGGCTTTAAGACGTGTGCAAGAGGGTTTTAAGACGTGTGCAGGAGGGCTCTAGGATGTGTGTAGGAGGGCTCAGGGATGTGTATAGGAGAACTGTAGAATGTGTGCAGGTGGTCTGTAGGATGTGCAAGAGGGCTGTAGGACATGTGCAGGAGGGGTCTAGGAGTGTGTAGGAGTGCTCCAGGACGATTGTAGGAGGGCTCTAGGACATGTGTAAGAGGGTCTAGGACATGCGTAGGAGGCCAGCAGGACTTCTGAATTAAGGGTATAGGACGTGTGCAGGAGGGATGTAGGACGGCTGAATGAGGGCTCTAGCATGTGTGTACGAGTGCTTTATGACATGTGCAGGAGGACTCTAAGGCCTGTGTAGGAGGGCTCTTGTTTGTGTGTCGGAGGATCTAGGACGTGTGCAGGAGATTGTAGGACGTGTAATGGAGGGCTGTAGGACCTGTGTAGGAGGGCACTAGGACGTGTGTAGGAGGGCTGTAGGATGTGTGTAGGAGAGCTCTAGGATGTGTGTAGGAGGGCTCAGGGAAGTGTATAGGAGGACTGTAGAATGTGTGCCGGAGGTCTGTAGGTTGTGCACAAGGGCTGTAGGACATATGCAGGAGGGGTCTAGGACGTGTGTAGGAGGGTCTAGTACATGCGTAGGAGGGCTGAAGGACGTGTGAATTAGGACTCTAGGACGTGTGCAGGAGGGTTGTAGGACGTGTGAAAGTGTGCTCTAGGTCTTGTGAAGGAGGACTCAAAGATGTGAGCAGGAGTTATGTGTGAATTGTGCAGGCTGGAAGTAGGACGTGTGCATGAGGGCTGTAGGACGTGTGTAGGAGGGCTGTTGAACGTGTGTAGGAGGGTTGTAGGACTTTGCAGGAGAGTGGAGGATGTGTGAAGGAGGGCTCCAGGATGTGTGGAGGAGGGCTCTGTGACGTGTGCAGGAGGGATCTAGGACGTTTGCAGGATGGCTGTAAAATGTGTGCAGGAGGGCCCTAGGAAGTGGGTTGGAGGGCTCTAAGACATGTGTAGGAGGGCTCTAGGACACTTGTAGGACGGCTCTGGGACATGTGTAGGAGGGCTGTATGATGTGTGTAGGAGTGCTCTAGGATGTTTTTCGGAGGGCTATAGGACGTGTGTAGGAGGGCTTTATGACGTGTATAGGAGGAATGTAGCACGTGTCAAGTAGGGCTCTAGGTCATGTGCAAGAGGGCTTTAAGACGTGTGCAAGAGGGCTTTAAGATGTGTGCAGGAGGGCTCTAGGACCTGTGTAGGAGGCCTCAGGGACATGTGGAGGAGGGCTGTGGTACGTGTTCAGGAGGTCTGTAAGACGTGTGCAGGGGGGTGTACGATGTGTGCATGAGAGCTGTCGGATATGTGTAGGAGTGCTCCAGGACGTGTGTAGGAGGTCTCAAGAATATGTTTAGGAGGGTTCTAGGACGTGCGTAGGACGGCAGCAGGACTTGTTAATTTAGGCTCTAGAATGTGTGCCGGAGGGATGTAGGATGGGTGAAGGAGGGCTCTAGCACGAGTGTATGAGGGGTTTATGACATGTGCAGAAGCACTCTAGGACATGAGTAGGAGGGCTCTTGGTTGTGTGAAGGAGGATTTAGGATGTGTGCTGGAGGGCTGTAGGACGTGTGAAGGAGAGCTCTAGGATGTGTGTAGGAGTGCCCCAGGATATGTGCAGGAGGGCTCTAATTCATGTGCAGTAGGGCTGTACAATGTGGGAAGGAGGCCTCTAGCACGTGTGTATGAGGGCTTTATGACACGTGCGGGAGGGATCTAGGATCTGTTTAGGAGGGCTCTAGGATGTGTGTAGAAGGGATCTAGGATGATTGCAGAAGGGCTGTCAGACATTTTAAGGATGTCTCTAGGATGTGTTTAGGAGGGCTCTCTGCTGTGTGCAGAGGTCTCTAGCACCTTTGCAGGAGGGTTGTAGGACATGTACAGGAGGGCACTAGGACGTGCATAGGAGGGCTCCAGGATGTGTGTATGAGGGCTCAGGGATGTGGGGCGGGCTCTAGTTGTGTGTGCAGGAAGTCTGTAGGACATGTCAGCGTTTTGTAGGACATTTGCAGGAGAGCTCTATGACGTGTGTAGTCGTGCTCCAGGATGTGTGTAGGAGGGCTCTAGTATGTGTGTAGGAGGGTTCTAGGACATGCGTTAGAGGGCTGCAGGACTTGTGAATTAAGGCTCTAGGACATGTGCAGAATGGATGTAAGACGTGTGAAGGAGAGCTGCAGGACGTGTGCAGGATATCACTAGGATGTGTGTGGGAGAGCTCTAATACGTGTTTAGGAGGGATATAGGAAGTGTGTAGGAGGGCTCAATTACATGTGTTCCAGGGCTGTAGGATTTGTGAAGGAGGGCTCAAGGAAATGTGCTAGAAGACTGTAGGTCGTGTTCAGGAGAACTCTAGGATGTGTGCAGGAGAGCTTTATGTCATGTGCAGGAGGGCTCTAGGACGTGTGTAGGAGGGCTCCAGGTCGTTTGCAGAAGGGCTCTATGATGTGTGCACGATGGCTCTTGACATGTGCAGGAGGGCTGAAAGAGGTGTGTAGGCGGTCTGTAGCACGTGTGTAGGAGTGCTCTAGTATGTGTATAGGAGGGATGGAAAATGTGTGTAGTAGGGTGCTAAAACGTGTGTAGGACAGCTGTACAACGTGAATGAGAGCTCTACGATGAGGAGGGCTCTGGGACATGTGCAGGAGGTCTGCAGGACGTGTGCAGGAGGGTTCTAAGACGTGTGCAGAAGGGGTCTAGGACGTGTGTAGGAGTGCTCCAGGACGTATGTAGGAGATCTCTAGAACGTGTGTAGGATGGTCTAGGACATGCATAGGAGGGCTGCAGGACTTGTGAATTAAGGATCAAGAACTTGTGAAGGAAGGATGTAGGACGGGTGAAAGAGGGCTCTAGATGTGTGTACGTGGGTTTTATGACATGTGCAGGAGGACTCTAGAATCTGTGTAGGAGTGCTCTTTGTTGTGTGTGGGAGGATCTAGGACGTGTGCAGGACAGCTGTAGGACTTGTGAAGGAGGTCTCTGGGACCTGTGTGGTAGGGCTGTAGGTTGTGTGTAGGAGGATTTTCGGATATGGTTAGGAGGGCTGTAGGACTTTCGAAGGAGGGCTGAAGGACGTGTGAAGTAGGACTCTAGGACGTGTGCATGAGGGCTGTAGGACGTGTGTAGTAGGGCTTTTGAACGTGTGTAGGAGGGTTGTAGGACTTTGCAGGAGAGTGGAGGATGTGTGTTGGAGGGCTCTAGGATGTGTGGAGTAGGGCTTTATGAAGTGTATAGGAGGAATGTAGGACGTGTCAAGTAGGTCTCTAGGTTGTTTGCAAGAGGGCTTTGAGACGTGTGCAAGAGGGTTTTAAGACGTGTGCAGGAGGGCTCTAGGATGTGTGTAGGAGGGCTCAGGGACATGTATAGGAGGACTGTAGAATGTGTGCAGGAGGTCTGTAGGATGTGCACGAGGGCCCTAGGACATGTGCAGGAGGGGTCTATGACGTGTGTAGGAGGGCTGTAGGGCTTTTGGTGGAGGGCTGAAGGACCTGTGAAGTAGGACTCTAGGACGTGTGTATGAGGGTTGTAGGACGTGTGAAAGAGGTCTCTAGGTATTGTGAAGGAGGACTCAAAGATGTGCACAGTAGGTATGTGTGAATTGTGCAGGCTGGATGTAGGACGTGTGCATGAGGGCTCTAGGACATGTGTAGGAGGGCTCTAGGACATGTGTAGGAGGGCTCTGGGACATGAGTAGGAGGGCTGTAGGATGTGTGTAGGAGGGCTCTAGGATGTTTTTCGGAGGCCTATAGGAAGTGTTTAGGTGGGCTTTATGACGTTTATAGGAGGAATGTACCACGTGTCAAGTAGGTCTCTAGGTCATGTGCAAGAGGGCTTTAACATGTGTGCAGGAGGCCTCTAGGACCTGTGTAGGAGGCCTCAGGGACATGTGGAGGAGGGCTGTGGGACGTGTTCAGGAGATCTGTAAGACGTATGCAGGCGGACGTAGGATGTGTGCAGGAGAGCTGTAGGATATGTGTAGGAGTACTCCAGGATGTGTGTTGGAGGTCTCTCGGATGTGTTTAGGAGGGTTCTAGGACGTGCGTAGGATGGCGGCAGGACTTGTGAATTTAGGCTCTAGGATGTGTGCCGGAGGGATGTAGGATGGGTGAAGGAGGGCTCTAGCACGAGTGTATGAGAGGTTCATGACATGTGCAGAAGCACTCTAGGACATAGGTAGGAGGGCTCTTGGTTGTGTGAAGGAGGATTTAGGATGTATGCTGGAGGGGTGTAGGACGTGTGAAGGAGAGCTCTAGGATGTGTGTAGGAGTGCTCCAGGACATGTGCAGGAGGGCTCTAATTCGTGTGCAGGAGGGCTGTAGGACGTGGGAAGGAGGCCTCTAGCACGTGTGTAAGAGGGCTTTATGACACGGGCGGGAGGGATCTAGGATCTGTGTAGTAGGGCTCTAGGATGTGTGTAGAAGGGATCTAGGATTATTGCAGAAGGGCTGTCAGACATGTTAAGGATGTCTCTAGGACGTGTTTAGAAGGGCTCTCTGATGTGTGCAGAGGTCTCTAGCACCTTTGCAGGAGGGTTGTAGGACATGTACAGGAGGGCACTAGGACGTGTGTTGGAGGGCTCCAGGATGTGTGTAGGAGGGCTCAGGGATGTGGGGCCGGCTGTAGGGTGTGTGCAGGAAGTCTGTAGGACATGTGCAGGAGGGTTGCAGGACGTGTGCAGGAGAGCTCTAGGAAGTGTGTAGTCGTGTTCCCAGATGTGTGTAGGAGGGCTCTAGTATGTGTGTAGTAGCGAAATAGGACATGCGTTAGAGGGCTGCAGGACTTGTGAATTAAGGATCTAGAACTTGTCCAGGAGGGATGTAGGACGCGTGAAAGAGGGCTCTAGATGTGTGTACGTGGGCTTTATGAAAAGTGCAGGAGGACTCTAGGATCTGTGTAGGACTGCTCGTTGTTGTGTGTAGGAGGGTCAAGGACGTGTGCAGGAGGGCTGTAGGAATTGTGAAGGAGGGCTCTAGGACATGTGTGGTAGTGGTCTAGGTCGTGTGTAGGAGGATTCTGGGATATGGTTAGGATGGCTGTAGGACTTTTGAAGGAGGGCTGAAGGACATGTGAAGTAGGACTCTAGGACGTGTGCAGGAGGGTTGTAG
>JAJEJO010023665.1:0-12409 GCA_020662805.1 Glaucomys volans | reverse complement strand
TCCCTTCCCTCTATGCTATCTATCCTTCCTCCAACCATAGGGGAAATGTAACCTAGTGTCACCAATCTGCTCTTTGCATGATGCTGTCCCCTTGTTACTGCTCAGGCTTCCAACCACCAACATGGTCATGATCAGTGGAGCTCCTACCTATTTGCAGACTGAATGCCACCTGGTTCATGAATCATTAACAAATGATGAACTTACGTATTGGAATTTCTTGAAGTTAGTTTTTTTCATGTGTGTAAATAGATAAAATGTTTGGCATATCTACAACAATCACTTTTTTCCTACACTATCATTCATACCAATAATCCCATAGTTGGTTATGGGGAGGGAAATATCAGTTTGTTCAAAAGATAATAAATATGACTGTCAACATGAGGTATCCATGGAACCCAAATTTATTATTCCATTATATCTCATAACTTTGAATAAAGAAAAATAAGCATCATTCCCAGCCATTATCTCTGGACTATGGTTGGATAAGTGATTCAATACAAAGATAATGGTCTCCTAAACCTAAATCATAATGGTCTCCAAAATGTCTCCCATAATCTATCAACCCTACGTGACCTTCTTTTGTCCTTGTCAGCAAATTGATTGGGGCTTCACCAGCCCCTGGAAGAGTTGAAAGAAATGATGTGGTCAGCCAGGCTGCTTGCCCAAGTTCTGGTAATGGCAGTTCAGTCTTTAGGAATGTCCTATGGAAATGGTTTATATCAAGATAAAACTAATGGGAGGGGAGTAGCATATAAGTTTTGAGGTTAGAGTTCGAGTTTGCTTTTGCTCAGCATACAGTGAGGTCAGGGGCAGGAAGTGAGATGGGGCTGGTCTTCCTTGTGTACCAGGTGCAGCCACAAATAAAATTTTCAGTACAGTACAGAGCAGGTTTGAATCACTGTGACTGACACTCCAGGAAGCACAGTAATACTCAGCAGAATCACTCTCTTCCATGTTTCGCAATATGATTTTACATCTCCCACCTGCACCTTCATATGCATGATATTTCACTGAGTTGAGATCTGAGTCCAGCACAGCCTTGTAACTGAGAAACTATAGTACAGAAGGTGTCATGGGGCCTTCCCTTCCTTGATTTGGTACCAGTGAATGTGGCTTCTTCCTTCAGCAGAATCACAAGTGATTTCTCCGGTGGACCCACTTGGTTTGGTGATTGACATCATTCTCCCTTCCGAACTGGATGATGTTTGACTACCTGGAATGGTAACAACCATAAAAATTACTGGCAAAGAGGTAATGGAATTCTTTATTATATCCTATTTGGGATAAACAACATCCCATGAGCATCTGTGTCAGGTACTTACCAGGAGGTAGGATGGCTAGAAGGAGGGCTAGAGCCCACAGCATGCCTTCTTCTCTGGAGTTTACAAAGAAAAGGACGAAATGATAAGAGTAGAAAAACCTCCCAAAACTCAAATCCTGCTCAACATGGAAGTGATCCCTCCAACAGCGCCTTAGAGCTGATCCTCCTGACTGAGTCAGAGGCAGGGAGAAGTGACTGAGGAGCTGCCTGAGAGGACAACCCAGCTGTATACCCAGAAGGGGCGGTGCTGGGAGGAGCCCAGGCCTCTCTGCTTCAGCCCACTGCTCTAGCGCCCCCTGTGGCCTCTGAGGGCAGGCCCTGTGCTGAAGAGGAGCAGCCAGGAGCCTGGAGAGCTCAGAGTGTAAACAGGTTGCCTACAAATGTGGCAGGAGGCAGAGCCCTGGATGAAACCTCTCTGTTCCCCTATAAAAACAAGGAAATGCACCTGAAATTCAGTTTCTATGTTAACGCTTCTGCCTTTGTCTTGAAATTTCTTCATTATGGCCCTGAACTACCTCCACTTACATCTGTAAGTAGATTTTGGGGCAACCACCAAGCGAAAATCTGATGAGCCTTGAATCTACCTTATTAAAAGCGACTGGGATCAGTGATGTCAGCTGAAAATGACACTCCTCAATGGATGATGATTGTGTGTTTTATACAAAAATCTATTTTTGTTTCATTTGCAGGTCATCCTCAAGTTATTAAAGGGATACCCTCAGATCAGGTGGGTGGTTTATGCATATATATATGCATATATATATACATATATATGTATGTATGCATATATATGTATACATATACATATATATAAACATTCCATGAAATTTTGAGATTATTTAAACTAAAAATCATTTGATTTTTCTGAAATTCAAACATACTTGGATATCCTATATTTTATTCAGCAAATCTACTCTCAGAAAGTGTAGTGATATCTACAATTGATTTGGAATCATTGATGGATAGATGACCAAAACAGAACAAAATGAGGATAGAATTTAAATTGTGCCTACATAGATGTTGACTCACCAATATATCTGGATATATGTTTAATATATCTGAGTAAATGTTTAAAATGTAGAACAATGTCGCTCTCAGTCATTGTTCTAGCCTCTCTCAGGTAATTTGTCTCCCAATACTGTGACATATCAGAATCCAGAAACCTGGGGAACTCAGGTTGGTCTCCCTTTGGCCTGCCGGACCACAAGTGTAGGGACATGAGCCTACAGAGGAGCTGCCCAGAAAGCAGGGGCTCCAGGTCACAAGCTGGGATTGAAGACTCATGGTTTATAGATGAGAAAGGTGAATACTGACAACACACCAGAGTGGAAAGAAGATTCTTGAAACACAAAAGTCAGAAAATAAATGAACTCAGTCTGGCATGGTGTCCCACTTCAGTTATCCCAGCTACTCGGGAGGCGGAGGTAAAAGAGGAGCAAGTTCAAGACTGGCTTGGGCAACGTGGTGAGATCTGCCTCAAAATACATAAAAAATTGTCAAGAACTGGGAATATAGCTCAGTGGTAGAGCACCTGTGTTCAATCCTTTGTACTGCAAATAAACAAGGAGTAGAAGGAAGGGCAGGAGAGAAAGAAGAGGAGGAGGAGAAAAAAAAACTGTACCAAAACTATTTAAATGATAATCTAGAAAGAGATTCACACATGTATGTATGTAACATTTTAATTTAAGATGAAGATGAACATTCAGTTCATCATGGAAATATTTAATTACTGAATAAATTCCTTTGGAAAATTGGCGCACTATATGGAATCAAACACTATTGAATTGCTACATTACAAATAGAGATTTAGGTATAATAAAACTGAAAACACACAATCCATTAAAATTTAACATTGGCAAATTACATATAAATCACAGGTGAGACAAGCTTAGCAGTCACTGAGGCTGCCCATATGAGAAGGACGTGTGAGCACAGGCCTGGAGGTGGTTCTTGTGAGGGTTATTCTGGCAACTCTAACACTGTGCCCTCTCTTTAGGCACAGTAATACATGACCTCATCTTCTTTCTCTAAGCAATTTTTTGTCAAGATCAAAATGGAAGTGTTCGTATTTTTACTGACCTCAAATTTGTTCTTCCCACCTAAATCCTTCTTAGTACTTGTCCAGAAATACAAGAGAGGCCCTAAACCTTGACTTGGTTCCTGTCAGTACCAGTATAAGGTTAGTCTGAGACTATCTTGGAAAAACACCTCATAAGGTATATAGACATTCAACCGTTTCTCTGGAAATTGATAATTCAATTTCCCAATTTAGTTGCCCAAGTCCAACTGAGCCCAAACAAGAAAGTTTCTGATGGGCAAATGATAGTTGAAGAAGCTACAAACAAGAATGACTTCATTCTCTCCTGGAGACTTAAGTGATGACCCAGGGGCAACTCAGAAGCCCAGAGGAGGACTTGATGACTGCTTTCATTAGTGGCATCCCATCTGCAAGGCTGGCTGCCCAGGGAGAGGGTGAGAAAGGGAGGATCCTGTGAGCTGCCATCTCAGGTCAGTGCAGGAGGGTGTGGCTGTTCTGGTATCTCAGAGAAGTGGAGGGTCAGGTGATTTCCTGGGTTCTTCATGATCTGCTGCAGTGATGAGTGGTTCTGGGGTTTCCTGCACCACATGAGTTGAGTAGATTGGATGTGTAGTTTGACTATGTGGAAAGACTCCATGGCATGTACAGGTTCATCTGCGTTTGGAGGAAGGGTGGTACTCCCCTTTCCCTGTGCAATTTCACACTGTGAAATATTGCTTGGGAGCTATGAAGACATGGCTTCTGTGTTCTGTCATCTTGTCTGTCTGTCTGTGATTTGCTCTTGAGTCAGAACTCAGGTAAGAATCCTGACAATTTTTCAATAACAACCAAAAGAATCAGATGCTTTTATTGACATTTTCCAATATGCCAAATATAAAAACACTAGAGTATTTTGTGTCTTTTTTAAAGCAATTGGGATGTCACCAAGCAGATGATCACTCAGAGAAATCACATTCATTCATAATCTGGGTACTCCTAGGAAGCACCTTCACTGCAATTGCTGGCAAGTGTGAAACAGAAATATCTAGAAATCAGCTTCTGCTTTCTCTGATTCATGGAATTCCCACAAACATTTGTTATGTGGAGGATTGATCGCAAATCCATGTTATATTTAATCCTCAATGATGGCTTTAAGGTTAATAAAGCATCTAATAGCCACTGAGGGCTTGCTACTTGTGAGACAAAGCTCGAGAGGTTTCCTTATGTTATTTCATCAACCCTCCCAACAGGCCTGTGAGGTAGGTGTTGTGATCATCTCCATTTGGAGAAGGAGGGCAGTGGATAAAGGGTTAAGTGATTCATTAAAATCTCTGAGGTTTTCTGCATATTTATGAATAGATATGAGATTGCTTGGTATTACTCATATATAGAGAGAAAGGGAGATAGATACACATTATATATGTAGTGGGATTTCCACAATTGCCTTTATATGCCTTTATTCTGGTTAAATAATTAGAAGCAATAATAACGGTATTTAAATGATCTGTATGAACATTATCTATTAGGACTGGAGACAATTAATGCCTTCCTATAACACTTAGCCCTATAGAACACTAACTGAACTTTTAAAGATTTGTTTCCTTGGTGTCCACATGTATTTCTTGTCTATATATGTATTTTTAGAGATGTTCAAGAGCTTTATTATCATATTACACAAGGGTAATGCATAAAATGCTCAGATTTTAGTAACCGACATATCATGAATCTTCAATGATGCCATCCATTCGTAGCATTACTGTTATCATCTAACAAGATAAAATTACTTTTCAAAATAGTTTTTACAGCAAAACCTTAGATTCTCATTAAGGAAAACATGCAAAATTAAGAAATTGTGTGGAAAGAACTTAAAAACCTCTTCCCTTGAGATGATCATTCTTAAAATTTTTAGAAACTATATTCCTTTTTTTAAAAATCCTTCTATCAAAACAAATGTACAATTTTCAGAAGTTATTAGATACTTCATAAATTTTTCTTTATATTGTACTGTGAATATTTTCTAACTTGGCTGCTAAATCCATAATATGCTGATTTCAGAGGCTGCGTGGTGTTCCATCCTTGGAATGCGCTGCAGCTCCGTGTCTCTTCCCCCATAATGATGGGGAAATTATTCAGAGTCCTGCAAGTCTGCTGGGGCATTCTCTAAGATCTATCACAGTCATCTCACTGTGGACACCTCCTCACTGCTCTCTGTGGCTCTTTAGTGCACTAGATAAAACAACTTGGAACACTTTCACATATACTGTTAAAGAGAGGGTTATTTTTAAGTACTGTTCAGTTTTACTTGTGACAATGGAGCTTTACAATTAATAACATACCTAACTTCTACTGAGGACTTGCTGAAGTTGTTTTAAATGATTCTTGTACTGTCGTTCTCAGTGTCACCAATCCTGAGAGATGGGGTGATAGTGATCTTCCTGTGACAGGTAAAAAGAGGAGGACAAAGATGACTTAACCCCAGTCATAATGCTGGTAACCACATGAGTTTGGATAAGCAACAGGTGCTCACCAAAGAAATCTGAGTAAATGTGCCATGAAATGATGATGATAAAAGCCCTCATCATTCACTTTTAAGCAGTTTTATAATTCTCATATTGTAATACATCTGGATAATTGCACATATTTTACTTCAGATGGCCTTTACAGACACTTCATGTTCTCTTCTCTTAGTAAGCCTTATGTTTGAAAACATATCAGGTCCTTAAAAGAATTAGGTAAATATCCTAATTATAACTTAATAAGCACCCCTGTCACTACTAACCCTCTGTGATGTAAGCTGAATTATACAAATAATTTTTGTTTCTCAGTTTCTACATTTGTAATTACTTGAATATCTTTAGAGACATAAGAAACTACATTCTCATAAAAATGACAGTGAACAAAACCTATAGATAGTTGTAGCTGGCACATAGTAACCCTTAATGAAGCTTTCAAGTTTTATTTTCACTCTCATTTTAAAACCAGGGAAAATGGTTTTGGTTAAACAATATTTTAATTGTACAAATTATTGAAGCTCTTTTTTTGAAAATGTTCATAATAGGGTCAAATATAAAGAAGAAATAACCCATTTGCCCTCTTAGGAAATAAACCCTATCTTAAGACTCCAGTACTTTTTTTCTTGGGATTGATCTCAGGGGCACTCAACCACTGAGCCACATCCCAGTCCTATTTTGTGTTTTATTTAGAGTTGTTGTCTCACTAAGTTGCTTAGTGCCTCGCTTTTTCTGAGACTGACTTTGAACTCATGATCCTCCTGCCTTAACCTCCTGAGCCACTGGGATTACAGGCATGCACCACCGCACCTGGCTAATTTTTTTTCCATTTTATGTCTTCCATCAATACAGACATTTCTGTATTTGAGAGTTAATATACACATATTCATACTTTATGTATTATGTTTGATTATAAACATCTTCGCTTTTATTATAAATGCACAAAATATCATTTTTAAGTTCTCATGTTTCTATCATTGGAACGCAACACAAAGTATTTGCATCTTTCATTCATCTCTGACTGTGTGATTATTTTTTCCAGGGATCATATTAAAATCAGCTATAATTTTTTTCCCTAAATTCAGTCCCCTGGAGATACTATATTACGACATACCTTACATGAGAAAATCAATGCAGAGACTTTATCAAAGGTCTTTGGAAAAGATTAATTCACATTTTCCCTCCATTCCTCTTAGTAAAGATTCATCTACATTTAGTGTGATAAGCATCTGCCAGATGCTTATTTTTATTTGACATGCATAAAAATATAGGGAACTAGGACGTTTATGTTCAGGTTCATGAAATCAATGATCCCCCTTTCTAAAATTGATCATTGTCAGAAATAGCCTAGATCAGGACATGATTCAAAGAAATATTAGCCCAAGAGAGATAGGAAGAGAAGGGCTGATGGTTCATATGATGAATTCCATCTCTTGCTTTTGCCTAACCTAAAAATCCCTCTGTTTCCTTCAAATACATATAAAATTAGGCAAAATATCATCCATATAGGAAATAGGGAACAGGGAAACTAAATATGTTGATGTTATCTTGGATATGTTTAATTTAGTTCAACACTATGTACAGGAAATTATGGAGAGATATGTACTTTCTATCCAAAAGACCATGGTAAATATTATCATTAAAAATAGAAAACAAGAAGTTATTTAATATAAATTCAATTAGTAATGTATTCACATTTCATGCATTCTGTAAAGATCCTTAATTACTCAAATCCAGGGCACAGGCTTCAACACACAGTAATAATTTGTAACGAATAATGCTTTGTGATGGTCTGATGTCTCTTCCATTGGACAAGAAGAGTGAAACAGACATTATTACCTCATGTACATCTGTGACTACATGACCTATGTGATCCTGAAATATGTTCAATCAGAAAAATGAGAGATTACACTCCATTTATGCATGATTTATCAAAATGTGTAAATGCATTTGGCTGTCATGCACAACTAATTGGAACGAATAAAAACTTTGAAACTTTAAAAAATAACTATGCCTCGTTCATTTGATCCCACTGAAATAAATCAACAGTTTAGCATAATAAAGCCAGATTGGAGCCAGATTACCTGGGTCCAACCCTCACCTGCCATGTAGTAGCTTTGCAACTTGGACTTAATCCTCTCAGTGCTTCACTTATCTCCTGAGTCAGATATGCACAATGACAATAACAGAATAGACCTGACAGCAGTGTGGATTAAAGGAGCTGAAATCTGTCAAGAATTGATAACAGTCGTAAAGCACTTACACACATGCAATGTTAGCTTTAGCTTTTCTGGTCTTGGCAGCTTCTCTTTCTTTGACAGGCAGGAAAAAGAGTTACTCCAGTGTTGTGGACCTATTTAATTGCCTCAGTGTCTCTAATTCTATACTTCTGGAGTCCTGCTTGAAGAATCCTCCTTCCCACATCTCCCATATAAAGGACATCTGGTCCATACTAATATGTCCCAGATATCCCCACATTCACTTACAGAATTGCAATTCTTGAACGCTTCAGCCTAGTTCAAGGGGCATGACTTCTTGTCTTTGGTGATCCATTAGGCTCCTTTCCTCTAAGCTTTGGCTTCTTCATGGTACAGTGGACCAGTGATGGGTGCACTGCACAGGGGCTGTCTTCATTATGGGTAACAACAATAACACACCATGTGTCCCCTTCTACCTGAACCTTGCATTACCAAATGTCTCTGGATGCTGATATGATGAATATTGGCAAAGCCTGTGTCTCTCAGTCCACAGACAGGGCTAGAACTGGTTGGGAAAGAGAGTCAAGTGAAAATTTGGAAGTGCAGTGTCTGAGTCCTGCTGTGAACTCAAATGTAAGCATGGCCCATGGTGGCTTCTGGAGAGCCCAGGGGGGCTGCAGAGAAGGCAGCATGAGGCTAGGCCAACTGTGGAGCTGGTTGTGGTCACCTCTGAAGGGAAGAATGTGGGAGGGCTCAGGCCCAAGGAGGGGATCTTGTGTGGGTTGTCTCAACAATTCTAATGCTGTGTATCCCACCCTGCACAGTAGTACATGCCTGCATCTTCTTATTCTATGGAATATATGGTAAGCACTGAAGACAGAGTTTGAGAATACTTTTTTACCTCACATTTGCTGTTCTTCCCATTCGAGGGACCTCAAGATGGGGATTTTGTTGAGGTAATTTGGATCAGATGCTCCAAGTTCTAATTCAATGAATGGCTTCATTTTAAATGTGTGCTGGATATCTTGTAATTTATGTTGACTCTTTTCTTTATTTTGCAGAAACAGATACATTGGACTGCCCCAATTCTAACCATCCAAGTTCAACTGTGAATTAAAAAGGAGAATATGAGAAGAAAACATGGAAGAATTACTGCAGTCACCCATCAAGAAAAATGACATAGGTACAGTGACTCACTAGCCAAGAGGGAAAGGAAGGTGACAGCTTCCAGCAGTGACATATTGAATGCCAGGCTATGCCCTCAAAAAGTAGGGACCTGGTGTCTGGATGCCTTAGGTCATTGTCAGGAGGGCCTGACCTGAACTGAGGAGAGGGAAGGAAGGGGTGTGTTGGGTGATTCTTGAGCTCTTCAGATCTTCAGAGCTGGCTGCAAACTCAGCACTGTGCCCATCAGGCTGGTCTGTGCATCTTAAGATAGGGCTCTTTGCATGAATGTGAGACCAGGAAGCTTCTGTAGAAATGCCCAGGAGCTATTTTATGAACTCTTCTTCTCTACATTCCATTTTTACATATCTCATATTTAATAAATATTAATTTTTATCATAGCAAATATTTAATAAACATTTGTTTGACTTTAAGAAATGATTCCCATCTGTATAATCATCACAATAATCAGATAGTATAGATATTTGTAGTTACATTGTATAGATGAGGATACTGAGTTACAGAGGGGTGAAGGTGCTCCACAAATTCACATAGCTGAAAAGTAGAGCATGCTGGCAAAGACACTCATGAGGAAACTCAGAGAAATAGGATGAAGGTAAAAGTGACAATATCCATGATCATAGGAAGACCAATTGCCATGATCATTATAGTTTACTAATTTCTGGATGTTTTTCTTTGCAGATACATCAGTATAAATGTTTCCCTGAACTATAAATATTTTATATGTACAGAGTTTTGATTTCTTTATTCAGTTCATCATACATTCTGAACACTTCCTACAGCATTGAGGCATTTTTTAATGTCTACAACTATTAAATGTCCATGTTTAGCACTTAAGACCTGTCTCTCCTGTGCAAAATCACACAAATCTTTAAGCCTCAAATTCCCCCTCTGAAAATGGCTGCAATATTTGTGCATATATCAAAGTTTTATGCAAATTAAATAACATAGCATACTTAAGATTGTTTCTGAGATATAGTAAATTTCCATTGATTTTATTACTACTATGGCATTTTAAAATTTAATTTCTTTCTTCTTTCAGCTATTTCATTTTCCCCGAGCTATCCCTGTTGAAAACTTTTGCAATTATTTTTAAGTAGTAAACTGTATTAAGTCAAGGAAAGTCACCAAATATTGTTAATAATTTTTTTCTACATTTGGGAGCTTTATTTACTCTGTTCTTTCCTTGGTCAAACTTTCTCACTGCCATATTGTGATTTCCATTTGGTTTTCCCCTGAAATCTAAGTATATCAGGGCTCCTTTAATCCTGGAATTTGGTCATAAATGACCTTGTATCACCCCTGTCAGGTCCCACATTGGGCAAGTATGAACACAGGTCCCACCATGCTTACAGAAGAGAAAGGAGAGGACCCTCTGGCTTAGACAGCTGCATCTTCCTCCTGAGCCTCTTTTCCAATAAATATCATTTCTGTGGTGCTCAACACTTTAAGGTGAATGTGGCAGAGGTAGAAGACCCTATGCCAGAAGTCCCATGGGATACCATTTGAAGGACTGGCTCTACCCTCACACTGGTCTTTGTCTCAGGTAGGGAAGGTGGGAAAGAAGCAGAGGCTGCTGCCTGAGTCAGTCTGTGGGCTTTGACTTGGGGCCCTGAGCTCTCCTAACACTCCTGCTGCCATTGCCACCCTGGAGCTCTCTAGGTGCCCGGTATCCTCCTTAAAGTCATCTTTCTGCTACTAGCTATGTCCTCAGCAGCCTACAGCACTTTGCCCTCTGGCATCTGTGATTTGGAACCTCTGACTCTTCTGGTGCACGAACTGACCTGAACTTACCACCATTGACTCCACACTATGCCCTTGGGATGCAAAATTCCCACCTGCTGCTTGTCACCCTAATCCCTTGTGCTGTGTTCCCTGACACTCTCAGCACCTCTGTACCCTATTAGAGACCTTGGGAGGCATTTAGATTTCCTCTGCAACACCTGGGCAAAATGTAGTGTTGGGTTGGGCTCATATTTGTTCCTACTTCCACTGTTGGTGAAGTTCTACCCTGGTGGTATTGGAGAAGCTCAATATCAACTGACACTCTCAGACTCTCATGGGGTCTATCTTGGGTTCTGTTATAGTTTCTATCTCTTCTACACTAGGGCACTCAGGGGATAGGGAACAGGAATGGCCTTCACTCAATTCTTTGTCTCTCTAACTCTTCCCATCATCACACAGCACTCCCCAGCTGGAAATGCCACCCTTCTCTCTGGGTCAGTGCTGATTTCACACCCTGAGTTTTACTTTTCTAATAACTCTTGTAAAATTCTGATCTTAATTTTCCAGGCTTGGCTTCTGACTTAAAAATGAAGATTCATCATTAGGAAACAGCATTTTCTTTAACCTTCATCTGGTCTTGAAGCCCACTCTCTTACAATAAACTCAAAAGGAAGTTTGTTCTTATCACATCTATGATCTCTTTCCGTGGGTTTTAAATCTAATGGTATAGCTGGGGATGTGACTCAGTGATGGAGGATATTGGCCCAGACTATGTAAGCTCTGGGTTCAATCTCCAGCACCATAAATAAATAAATAAATTGAAATGGTTCTGCTTTTATAAAGAAAGGGCAATAGGAACACAACTTACAGGAAAGAATGAAAATATGGGCAGCATGGATTTCTTCTTTTTAAATTTTGATTCATTGTACACAAATGGAGTACAATTATCATTTTTCTGGTTGCCCACTAGGTAGAATCATACCATTTGCGTATTCATAAATGTACATAAGGTAATGATGTTTGTCTCATTCTGTTATTATCTTTCTTTCCATGCCCCCTCCCCACCCCTCATTTCCATCTACACAATCCATCCTTCTTCCATTCTTCCCTTATCTCCCCTTGCCCCCATTTTGTATCATCAAACACTTATCAGAGAAATCATTTGGCCTTTGGTTTGTTGAGATTGGCTTATTTCACTTTGCATGATATTCTTCAACTCTATCCATTTACCTGCAAATGTCATAATTTTATTATTATTTATGGCTGAATAATACTCCATTGTGAATATATACCACAGTTTCTATATCCATTCATCTATTGAAGGGCATCTAGGTTGGTTCCACAATCTGGCTATTGTGAATTTAGCTGCTATAAACATTGATGTGGCTGCGTCACTGTAGTATGCTGATTTTAAGTTCTTTGGGTATAGGCCAAGGAGTTGGATAACTGGGTC
>JAJEJO010023652.1:0-16740 GCA_020662805.1 Glaucomys volans | reverse complement strand
AAAATTTAATTGTTAGGAAGACAGGAATCTATGAGATATGCTTGACTTACAGATGCTGATTGGCTTGCTGCCACTAGGTGGGAACTTGGATCCATCATCTTCCCCCGCTTCCTTAACCTGTTATAACCTCAGTGCCTTGTAAGTTAAAAGGGAAAATGGGATCTTGTTTTCATTCAGCCAGCTACCCTGCACGCCCCTGAACCACCCTGCGTGCTTCTGAACATTCCATGGTTTCTGAGGGATCCTGTCTTGTTGAAGTGCCTGTCTTGTCTGTTGCAGTCTCCTTGTATTTGATGATTGCTTGTCAAGTATGTTGGCCATTTTTATCCAGCAGTGGACATGAACTGTCTTCTGTTTTATTGGTTATGAATTTTTTCTTCTGATCTGTCATTTGTATTTTATGTATTTATGATAATCTCCTACAAAACGTGGTTTTGGTAGTTTCCCTATAGAACTCTATTTTCATGTCATCTGAATGTCTTTCTTTATGTTTTTGTTTTGTTTTTTCCTTCCTTTCTGGGGATTTATCCCAGAGGTGCTTTACATTGAGCTACCCCCCAAGCCCTTTTTTTAAAAATCTGAGACAGGGTCTTGCTAAGTTGCTGAATCTAACCCTGAATTTGGGATCCTCTTGCCACAGCCTTCCTAGGTGCTGGGATTATGGTTGTGTGCCCACCACACCCAGCTCCCTTTTTCTTCACGGCTTTCATTTTATGGATGGTTTCTTGGCATGCTGAAAAATACATTCCCCATTCAAAATTGTATTGAAAAAAAAATTGTATTGAAATTCTCTTAGATTTTTGGCTGATGTTTTCGTAATTTTTTTTTTAAACACCAGGGATTAAATCCAAAGGTGCTTAAGCATTGAGCCAAGTCCCCAGCCCTTTGTATTTATTTATTTTTATTTTGAGACAGGGTCTTGCTAAGTTGCTTAGGACCTTGCCAAGTTGCTGAGGGTGGCCTTGAACTCTTGATCTTCCTGTCTCAGCCTCCTGAGCTGCTGTTGTGCATCACCAGACCTGTCATTTTCATAATTTTTAGATTTCATAATTTATATCTTTAATAGTGAAATGCATATTTTGGTACAGTGTAGTATCTTAGGATATGAAGTTACATAATAGGTGTGCGATATCATGTGGTTTATACAGATATACATAATCGAATTTACTAATTTGGTTCTCTTTGCTACCTAAGACTCTCTTGCAAAATTAAAAATCTGAACTGTGAACTTGAGAGTAAAGTCAGGAGACAGGATAGCAGCCATTTGAGTCGACTCCTGGCCCCAGGTATAATCGAGCGACAGAGCTCCAGTTTCTTATTGCTAATTGTCCCCTTGCTTTTCCCACCCAGAGAAGATCCATGTTTATGAAGATCAGAAGGAGGCATTGTAAGCTGTCAAAATGACCAAAGGGTCCGGCTTTAAAGCTTTTCCAAGCAGTGAAGATGCTGAGAAATGTGATAGAGGACTTTGTGACTGTTTCCCTTTTCCAAGCAGAGCCTCGTCAGTGCTGTCCACTGTGCAGATAGCACCGCTCTTTAGCAGTGGTGGACTAAAAGGTAAACCACGTTAGCATCAAGATCCCCCGAGATGCCCTCGCCCTCTTTCTCATGGATGTCACCTTACTCTCTCCATTTCTGGAAGAAGTCTGGTGTGAGCAGAGGCCCTTGCAGTGGGGCAGCCCAGGGGAGAGTCTCAGGGATTGGTCTGGGAGGTTTGGGAAGGAAGGGTGGTGCCTGGGGGCCCAGTAGACAAGCCAGGGCTTGGGCCAGAGGAGTGCAGTTGCCCCTCCCATCTGTCCCTGTCTCCTTCTGCTGTGAGCTGGGTTTAGGATCTAATGCCCAGATCAGTCTGCAAACCCATGTGTAGCTTCACCTGCTTCCGGGAGCTACAAGATGGGCCACCCTGTGGGAGCCAGAAATCTGACCCCCTCTGTCCTGTTCAGAGCTGGGATGTGTTTGAGATGCCCGGCTCGGCTCTCATTCCCTCCTTGGCATTGGTCCTCTCTGCTGTGCATTTATCTGGGCTTCCCCACTTGCTATGTTGTGGAGGGAAGTCGCCCTGTCGGGGAGGGCACCTTCAGTCCATGGCATGTGTGCTGCCCATTCTGTTCCCTTGCTTAGCCTTATGCAACCCCTTCTCACAGCTGTGGAAGTTCAGCTGAAGGAAATCACTTTAGGGCATTCTCAGGTGTAGTGATGAGACCCCCTAGAATCCACACATGGAATCCCCTTTATAGGGGTTGTTGAGGGCCAGAGATGATGGCAGTTCAGGTATGCTGGTCCCACTCTGCCTGCCAGGCCACTTGCTCCTCACTCAACCTCAGTTCAGATTGCACTGCGCGGTGCTCACTCACAAGGCCACTCTTAACGAGTGCAGAGCACAGTGCCTGGGTGCTGTCCTTGGCAGGCTGCAGTGCCCACAGCCCACCTTGCTCCTGACCCGTCTCTCCTGGGGGCCTCCATGCTGCCTGGGAGGTTGCTCCTGGGTGCAGCTGACTGGGGAGGAGGAGATGTGGTGAGTAAGGGTCTCACTTCTGTGTCCCTGTGGCAGATGGCCTATGCTTATCTGAATCCCAAATAGTAAACAAGGAGCGAGCCAGCAGCTACAAAAACCCCCGAACAGAGGACCTCACTGCCAAGCTGTGGAAAGCCGTGGAGAAAGGGGAGGAGGACACCTTTTCTGACCTCATCTGGAGCAACTCCCGGTATCTGATTGGCTCCAGGGACAACCCCACCATTGTTCAGGTGAGCAAGCATTAGGCTTCCCTCCTGCCATGGGGTCACTGCCTTTGTGACCATGACCATCTGACATGGATGGAGCTGGCAACACGGAGCTTTCTTTCAGGAAGTACCTGAAAGTAGGTACAACATCCTACATGTTGTTGCCAAAGAGAAGCAGGCTTCCAACTGCCAGCTGACCTTGGAGACTCTGAAAAACCCTGAGTTCCTGTGGCTCACGTACCCAGACGATGACCAGAGCACACTGCAGAAGCGCATCTGCTACATCGTGGACCTGTATCTGAACACCCCAGACAAAATGGTGAGCCTCAGCCTCAGGCAGACTTGTGCTCCCCTGATGGCACTCCAGGCCTTTCTGCACTGCATCCCTGTGCAGGGCCTTGGAGAACCAGCAAGCTCTTTTGACACAGGCACTTAGGAGGTGTGGTCCTGAAAGCAAGGCCCTTCCCACAGGAGCCTCCTGGGGACCTGGGTGTGCCTGCCTTGTGTTCTGGTGTCCTGTGTGTGTCCTCTGCGTTCTCACTGAATATTGTGTGAGGAATGTTTCCTGTGGGGTCCAAAAATTCCAAAGGCACAAATTCTGTTGATTGTGGAAGGTGTGAGGAGAGTTCTTGAAATGAGTTGATCTACCTGAGAGCATCCAGTGGTAGGTTAGAGCCAAGGCTGTAAGTCAGCAAAGCCTGGCGGTTGGGAGTGTCCTGGGTGAGAGCGGCAGAAGGACGCCTTGTGCAGGCTGTTTCCCTGGTGCTGTTCCCTCAGCCATGCAGTGTAACAGCTGTTAGTACGTTTACCTCGCCTTGGGTGTTACAAATGAGTAGAGAGTGTTTAAAGTGTGTGCTATTTCATATGAGGACTGGAGCATCTGAAGGTTTTGGTGTCTTGTGGGGAGGAGCAATCTCATGAGGCCATCAGGGACTACACTAAGTCACATGGAACAGGAAAGAATGGGTAGAGGAAAGTGTGCTGGACCAGGAGTAAACTGAGCAGTGGCCTCCCATCTGGATAGTGCCATCCACAGCAAGTCTTCACAGGTAGGATAGGACTGTGCATCCTACAGAAAATACCTGTTCATGTTTTTTTATTTGTGATACTAGGAATCGAACCCAGTACTCCACACAAACTAGGCAAGCATTGTACCACTGAGCCACACTCCAGCCCTTTTGATTAGTTGAATTTTATTTTGAGACAGATTCTTCCTACATTGCTGAGGCTGGTCTTGGACTTGGTGATCCTTCTGCTTCAGCCTCCTGGGTAGCTGGGTTAGAGGTGTGGCCACTGTACTGAGCTACCTGTTTGTTTCTTAAGGGTTATGCAGAATTCATAGAAAGTTTATTATCTGTGTTAAACTAATAGTAAGAGCCAGCTGTGGTGGCACATGGTGATAATCCCATTGATCAGGGAGGCTGAGGCAGTAGGATTGCAAGTTCAAGGCCAGCCTCAGCAATTTAGTATGACCCTAAGCAACTTAGTGAGACTGTATGTCAAAATAAAAAATGAAAAGGGCTGGGGTGTGGCCCAGTGGTTAAGCACCCCTGGGTTCAATGCCTGATAACAACAACAACAACAAAAAAAAGAAAGTATTTCATAGTTTAGCAAGAAAGTTAGCTTATTGATTATTGAAATGAGATGTTTCAGGGCCCATTCTCTTAGCATGACGCTAAAAGTAGGAAATATCTGATTATTTAGAAAGTCATGTGTCTGTGAGCAAGCAGCTCAGGGGGTACACAGCAATAACATGCAGGACTCGGTGGGTCACAGGATGTGGGGAGAGCATATAGCTGGAGGTACCTGGCAGGGCAAGGGGAGAGCTGGGGTTCCGGTGCATGGAGTGTGGAGCAGGATAGAGAATCTGTGTGGGCCCCATCATGCCAAGTCCTTGGAAGGCAGCAGGAGGGATTGTCCTGTTGTGTGGTAGAGGTGATGGGTGTGGACGAGAGTGTGGCTGAAGGGAGGGACCCTGGAACCCACGTGTTCTGGGTAGGTGTGAAGCAAGAGAGGACCTGGGTTGGGAGGGTGCAGCACCCACCAGCTCTCAGCTGTTCCTGGGATGCTGTCTGCTCACTATTGATGTCTGTGGCTTCTGCAGGGACAGCATTGGGTAGCAGTGGCAGACAGTGGAGGGTCTGTGACTCAGTCCTTGACTGAGAAAGCAGACTAATTCCCACCAAGAACACAGGGTGCCATGGAAAAGGGCCGTGAGGACCAGGGGACTCTGCAGGGGACAGGATGCCATGGAAAGGGGCCATGAGGACCAGGGGACCCTCCAGCAGGGGACAGGTACCATGGGGCAGGGGACTCTCCAGCAGGGGATATTCTGGTTCTTTAAGTGTTAAAGAGATGCTAATCAGAAGGAGAAAGAGGCTGAGAAAGAGGGAGGAGGAGCATGAGCCTGTAGTGGTCTCATGGGTGGAAGCTCAGGGCCTGTGGGACTTGGAGGGTGCTTGTGAGCCCTTGCTCTGGCTCTTGTGCTCCACTTCTGACAATGACTTGCTCCAGGCAGCCACTGCCATGGACTCCCTGACCCATGTGGACTTGGAATAGCTGCTCATTGAGTCTCCAGAAGGAAGCCCCTTCCACGATATAGATGATGGAGGTGATCCCTTGGGGTGGGATTGGACCAGGAATTCAGGCAGCCTGCTTCCCTCCTGAAGGCCTGCCAGCACCCCTGGAGAAGCGCATTAGGAGCTGGCTCAGGTATGGTGACACAGTGTGGCTGGACTTTCTTGGAAGCGGCCAGGCAGATTGGTGCTGGTTCTGCATAGTGTGAAGCTCTATGCCCAGAGAAACCCTTACTGAGTTGGCAGTGAAATGAGCTTTCTCCTACTTCTCCTCATCCTGAGTGAGGAAACTGTGTCAACTTTGCCCATCAGGCTTCATATTTAAGCCTTTCCTGGTTCTTTCTCTTCCAGACCATTTATTTTCTTCCTGGGAGATGTTTCTCTTTCCATTTTCTGCCTGTTAGTTTCTTTCCCACTCAGTATTTCCCTGTGTGCATAGGCCAGCACTGATGTTGGCATCAGGCAGCTGAGTGAGAGATTCATCTTATTATCTTTTGAAAACACACTAAAGTCCATAAACATGTAAGTTCCACATAGAGCATAAGCTCAGTTGTCACCGGGTTTTGGTTGCTCTGTTCTGTTGCTCATCGTCAGCATCAGCGTTGGTCACGATCACAGGAATGCCTCCATGGTGCTGAATAAAGAAGAGCTGAACTCAAATGCAGTGCGTGCCCCTTCACAGCAGCAGCACCTTCAACATTGACCAGCTGTGGCTGCGGCTGTTCTCCATGGATTTGGAATTGATCCCTAAGTGCTGAGAACTGTCCATTCAGTCATACTAACTATGGCCAAGCATGCATCCTTAGTTAGGATGACATTACCTTTCAGTTAAAATAACATTTTACCTTAGGCCTTGTGATTTGCACTGCAGCTCCAGTGGCATTTGTACTCCACAGCTGTCGTTCTGAACTAGTGATTCTCATAGCATCTCAGAATCACTACTAGTTTTTTATCCTTTATGTTTCAGGGCAGGTGAAATGTCAACGGCTGCTACAAATGATTTTCTCACTTCCAGAAAATATTTGTACAGTATACAAAGCAAATAAAACATCTTCTTGAAATCTCTAGTTCATCCTTGTTAGTGCGTAGGCAGTGTTGGGCGTAAGTGTTCTATTTGAATGTAACGATTTAAATGAATTGTGCCATGTCATGGATTCGCAGTGTATCTTAAATATGACATTGAGGTGGAAGGAGTGAACCTGAATTTGGCATGTTTGAGTGTACTGTCCTGTATTTTCTCTGAGATTTCGTGTTAAAAAAATGAATTTGTTCTTTTAATTCCTCTGGTTTGTAATCAAATTGTTTGATAGTATCTGAATGTCTTCTTTAAGTAAGGACTATGTGCTGGTAGCTAGTTTTTTCTTAGAGAAAATCAAAATAGAATTCTTGGTAAGTCCTCATTCCCAGAATAGGTTGTGTTCTCTGTGCCTACTTATGATTTCAATCTGTGGGAGAAATGGAGCACATCAAATGGAACGAAGGTCATAACCTGGAACAGCGTGGAGCTGTGTTGCAAGAAAGTCCATTGGCGGGTCCCCTGTCTGGCAAGCTTCCCTCCTGAGTGATTGCTCTGGCCACGACAGTCAGGGGTTCAGGATACTGTAGGCAAGGTGGGCCTGGTTGCTAGAGGTGAAAACAAGAGAGTTTGATATTCTGGTTTGAAAATATAGTGCTCCAGGTGAAGTCGATACTTTTAGTCTTCACCTATTGCTGCTCCTGCATTAAGAGACTTGGAAAATGGGTGGAAAGTGTGTGGGGATTATCCTTTACCCCAGCAGTTGAAAAACAATTTCACTTTGCATATTTCTTTCTAGCTTCTGTGTATGTTTTTATGCAATTGTGATTATAATTGTGAATAATTGTTTCATGATTTTTTTCACATAATAAATCTTATTATCAGGCCATTGTTATTTTCAATAATGAAAACCTGGGGAGGGACCAGTCTTGCTCTTTTTATCACAACTCACTCTCACAGGAACTAATGGGACCATGAGAAGTCCATTACTCCCTTCTGAGGGCATCATCCTCAGTGACCGAATTACCTCCCACGAGGCCCGCCTCTTACAGATTCTACCACCTCAACACAGCCACACTGAGGACCACGCCTCCAGCACATGAACTTTTGGGGGTCAAACCATACGCACATCATCACAAGCTCCATCAAAGTCACCATCATAAGCGCAGGAGGTCCCAGTCTACACCATGCCTGTATGTGGGGGTTGGGGGGTTGCTCCACAAGTCAGTGGAGGCAGCCAGAGCACCATTCCAGAACCTCTGTGACATCACTGCTGTTGTCATGGCACTCTGGGTGGTGACCCAGGGGAGGTAACTGCTGGCTCTCATTTCACTGAGAACTGTGGACAGAGCCGGATGCCCCCCATGGATGTCAAGCCACCCACCCAACCTTTGGTTGGGATTTCATGGCTGATGCCAAGCCTGTTGGCTGCCTTGGTGGTAGCCAGGATGGTTATGTTGAGTGGCCTGTTCTTTGCCTTTCTGCGAGTCTCTCATACAAGTTGTCAGGTTTCTTACAAAGAGATAGAAGGGAAAACAGACCATGGTAGGGCAGAGGCAGGGGAGTGGAGAGAGGGTCAGGAGTGGGAAGGAGGATATATAGTTAGAGGGAACCTGATGTGCAAGCACAGAGGTCTAGAAGGGAACTGTGGGTGCTTGGTAATGCTGTTGACATGGGGTGGAGTCTCTGTGGTGGATTCTTGTGGTCTGTCTCTAGTCTGGGTATTTAGATGTGTCCTACCTCAGGTGAGCCAGGCCTCCTGGGGAGCTGTGGGTTGCCCCAGCCTAGAACTGAGTCTGGCTCTGGTTTCAGATGCAGGTGGCTGGCCAAGAACAGGGAGTGAGCCTGTCTGGTGATTGCTGGCCTTCTGTTCGTGGTCACCTTGGGCAGCCTCATTAACCTCAATTACAGCGATCCAGGCACCCTGCATCGAGGTAAGACCTCAGACCCCTGGGAGAAGGAGGTAGCACCTCACTGACTAATGTCTGCAGGGGTGATTTCTAAAGTGCTAAGCTCACCTATGGCCTTGGGATCCCTTCTCTCCAGGCTATCATGACTTAGGCCCTGGCACTTCATTTCCCAAGCCATTGAAGTGTGAACAAACAGAATCCTGGAGGTTTTCCAGTTGCTTTAGAAGGGAGGACCAGGCAGGCTCTTCTAAACCAGGCAGTTCCCCTGTGTCCTTCCCTTTGCACACAGGACTTCCAGCACTGATCACTCTGCCACAGGGTGGAGCTCTGTAGAGAGCTCTTCTGACTGGAAATTCCCTTCTCTCTGTCTGCCATCCCATCTGGGGCAGGGATTTCCTGGGACTGGGATTTCCTGCCCACCTCCTCTCACCCATCTTGTGCCCAGTGATGCTATGGGGATTCCCTAGCACCAGATTGATGGAATGGCCTCCAGCTCCTGCCCAAACTTCTTCCCATGCCAGACTCCTTTGAAGAGGACCCCAAGGTGTGCTTTGTGGCCTGGGTGAACAATAGGGCCTTCTACCTGCAGTGGTGTGCACAGTGCGCCTTCTGCTGCGCTCCCGGGACTGTCCACTGTCCCTACTGTGATATTTGTGTGGAGGTGAGTACTTCTCCTACCTGTCCACTCACCAACCCATCCCTGGGCACCTGGCCAGAACAAGGAACCTCACATCCATAGAACCCAGGGGTGGGTATGAGACCATCGTCCCACACTGGTTAATCTTGGTCACTTACACATGTCATTGCCTCTGTGTCTGTACCTCTCCTGAGAGGCTGCCCTTGTATGCACAGGTGCTGATATGCAAAGGTCATCCCATCTGTGCTGGGCCTGGTGGAGTCAGGAGAGGAGAGGCAGTTGCATGTCCCACCCCCTGGCTTGCTGAGACTAGATACCCAGACCCTGAGGCCAGCTGCTGCCCTCTTCTGGGGATCTTTGCCTGTTTACCTCTGGGTGTCCAGGTTGGAGGGTTCCTGGGTTCTGAGTGCTCTTCTCTCAGGGCACATCCTGCACGGGTTTCCAAGTGCAGAAGGCTGGCTGGGCAAGGGAGTTCTTGACATCCTTATCCAGTGTCTGAGAAAATGCAGCCCCAGCTATTCTATATCCTGCTCTAAATGACACCAGGCAGGTCTTGTCTCTAATGACCTCGCTTGTGACTGGTGACCTAGGAGCCATGGGAGTCCTAAATATGCTGTAACCATGGAAATGCCTGGTCCTGGAGATGGAAGTCAATGTGTAGGGACGAGTAGGCAGCCTAGTGGGCATGGTTAGGGGAGTTCTGAGCATTTGGGGGTGATGGAGGCCTGCCTTCTGTCCCCTAGGACTTTGACCAGATGACTCAACAGCAGATTACTCAACAACTGCATGGGACAGCACAACAGATGCATGTACTTCCTGCTGCTTGGATCCCTTTTTCTCTACCTTGGAGTCGTTCTGCTGACCTTCCTGATGTTCTTTCTGGACACCAGGGATGTGCCAATCATTTTGGATAAAGCCATGACGTATCTGCACAGTCCCAAGGGCCCCCCTGGGAACAGCATGGATTGTGGGGAAGAAGGACAGGATAGCAAAGGAGCAGGGTCACAGAGGGTGAGACTGATGTGGTGGGACTAGAGGGACAAGCCCCTTGGGAGGGACCTGTCAAGGCCAGGTTGAAGGTGAGTGGGGTCAGGGGGGTAGGTGAGTAGGATGGAATGTGGAATTAAGAACCTAGTGGGGACACACAGAGGGGTAATGAAGGTAGAAAAGGGACAGAGAGGAGGACAGCACAGGGCAGTTTCCCTTGGGTGTGCTGGACTAACAGTTCAGTCCAGGGAAGAGAAGTGGGTGGGTGAGTCCAAGTGGGGGCAGTGCTGGGGAAAGCAGGGTCAGGTTGAGGGCGGGACCAGTGAGGTACTGTCCAGTGTCTTGGCTTCTTAGCCTTCACACAGCATCTTAGTGGCTGTACCCGCCACTAGCACCCTGGTGCCCCTCATCTGGGCTCTGGTGACCAGGCAGCAGCAGTGAGCACTGCCAGGCTGTTGTAACAGTTTAGGTTGGGTCTAGGCCTATTGTCACTGTTTGACTAGGCCTTAACCTATGGGTCTTTGTCCCTTCTGGAGGGGGTAAGGCTGACGAGGTAACTAATGCCCTCGGGAGAGCAAGTTCCAGACCAGTCTCAAATTTATTCAAAGAATTACAGCACTTTTATAGATGAGGGGAGTCCAAGAACAAAGAACCGGTAGTGTAACATGATAGTCTGTAAGAATGGTCCAATTAGGAGTCACACAGTTTACCAAAGGGCGGAGAGAGAGGTGAGGAGAGTGAAGCTCACCTGGGGCATATGTCCGCAGGCAGGTCAGACCACTAGGGAGTTTTCTCCAGCGAGCATGTAAAATCCTGTGTTTCCATCAAAGGATTATGCCTTTCCGCAGCCTTTGGAGGATATGCCTCAATGGCTTCTTTCTGCATCCCCACATTTCCCCCCTTTCTTTTTAAAACTGAGCTCATTGTTGGATGGCTCAGTAACAGCCTCACTGGCTTCACAATAGGTGAGGTAGACTCCAGCAGGGGAAAAAACAAAGTCTTTGGCAACTTAACAATAAAGGAGGTTACAGTAGTATAGCAATATATGAGGTAAACTTCATTAATACAATCTTAAAATTTCACTAGTATAACAATAGAGTGACTTCATTAGTAAAGTGATAACAATTCAATAGTAAAACAATATATATAAAGTGAATTTCATTAGTAAAGTGATAAAATTTCCGTAGTAAAACAATATAAAGTGAATGTCATTAGCAAAGTGATAACAAATTAATAATAAAGCTTAACGATTATATTGTTGATTAGCAAGGGCAGCTACAAACGCTTGCGGATTTCCTTTATCTCCTCTAACGGATGCTGACAGGGCTTTAACCACCAACTGCTGCTGTTTGTGTTCTAGCAGCTGTCTTTTGAAAAGATTATAAATGCACTGACATCCACAGAGGCAAAGAAATAAGAGGAGTATACTCAGAATTCCACTAATGAACAGATTCTTCAGCCAAGCAATATTTGGCAGCCAAGATGTTAACCAGTCCCATAGCTCTGAACCTCCTTCATACTGTCTTATGTTTGCAACTATGTCTTTAAGGTGAGCAAGTTCTCGTGCAATTGAATCACTGTTATCGCTGAGATTAAAGCAACACATATTTTTAATTTCCTTGCAGCTTTTGCGATGTAACGAGCAAATAATCAATGGCTGCCCTGTTATCAAGAATAGCTTGTCTATGTTGTTTTTGCTCATCGTTCAATAAAGCTATGGCAGTAGAGGTATAGTTGATGTTTTTTGCCATAGCACAAGCTAATTTCACAACCGTCTTATAGGCTCCCACTGCTAAACCTGGGATACCTACAAGAGAAAAGCTCAAGGTGGTGTACTCTGCCTTGGACATGAGTCGTACCGAATCATCACAGTCTTCTTCAAGCTGTATGGATCTCTGGCGAATTCTATTTGCAGGATGTTAGTTGACAAGCTCATTATGAGAAGGAAGAAAAACTGTTAATTGGCTAAGACAACATCAAGTACCATGGGCCATATATGCTGGAATATAATTGAGAGGATGTGACCCACAAGAGAAAAACCAGCCAGTTGGCAAAGGAATATGCACATTTGCATAACTAATTGGCTCAACATTAGTACAATTAAAGGATGGATTGCCAAAAGATTTACAGTTGATTTTACAATTTTGGATTTCTGCACAGGTGTCATCACTATTAAAGGTGACATTGGGGGTGAGCAGCTCCATTGCATTGGCAGGCTTTGTGGACTGGGGACAACTCCAATCATATGAGTCCTTATAGGAGAGGTTCTTCTTAAAGTTGGAAAATATAGTCATATTAGCTATTTCCTGTGCAGCACAACAGACTGGGAGAAGGCATGAGCCTAATATCTTACCTATATGAATATCTTGGTGAAGGCAAATCTCAGAAGTATTAACTACTTCTGCCAAACGAACCCGTATGTTATATTGAACTCGAACACCTAAAGAAGTGGGTGTGGCTTGAGCAACGCTCGAATTAGCGGTAATAATAGCGCACATTAAAAGAAATAAAGTCCCAGCTCCTGGATTTGCATCTGGAGCCATGGTCGCTGCTTGATCTGCAAGGTTCTTCGTTTTCTCCTCATGTGATGTTTTGCGCACGGCGGTGGTGTCTCATTCTCAGAGGATGATGTGGTCTACCTCCTTGAGGGCGCTGGTCATTCAGCAACAAATTCTCCATTTGATGAGTTGGGGGTCTGGACATAAGGACGAACGTTCCTGGCCAGTACCCACAGAGGCTTTTCTGCAGCTTCTGGAAAGACACAAGCAAATCCTCTGTCCTGGGTTAGCAATGGTGTGGACCATGCCATGTGTTAGTTAGTGGGTCCCTCCACTGGACTAATGGCAGTGGAGTTGGGGGTGGCATTAGAGCACCCCAGTGCTTATGAATAGGAGAGAGACCTTTATCATCAAAGGTGAGAAAAATTAACGTAAAAAACGCTTGAACAGTCAAATTTAAAGGAGAAGGCAGGGGTGTATCCCCCGCTTCTTTTTTAAACTGAAGCTTAAGTATTCCATTAGCTCATTCAATAATTCCTTGACCTTGAGGGTTATAGGGTTTACCTGTAACATGTTCAATATTGAAACTCTTTAAAAAGTTTTTAAAAGTAGAGGCAGCATAGCAAGGTCCGTTGTCTGTTTTAATGGACCAAGGCACTCCAAGAATGAGAAAAGCATGTTTTAAGAAATTAATAGCATGTTTCGCTTTTTCTCCCGACATTGGCAAGGCAAATATGGCTTTTGAGTATGTATCAATGGCCACATGCACGTATTTTAATTTGCCAAAGGGAGCATAATGAGTAACATCCACTTGCCAGAGTTTATTAGGAGTAAGTCCACGTGGCAGTGTACCTTGGGGCTGCAATGGACCCAAGGGAAGTAAAGGACTACATTTCTGGCATGCCTTTACTAGGTGCTTGCAGGATGCAAGTGTCAGGTCAGGTAATAATCTATGTATGGCAGTTCCAGAGAGATGAAACTTGGCATGCAGCTCTTTGGCCTGTTGCAAGGGGGATAAATTAACAGTCATTATGTACTTATCTACTTCTTCATTTCCTTGTGCCAGCATGCCTGGTAACTGAGAATGAGATCGAAGGTGTTGAATATACCAAGGGTGCTTTCTATTTTCCAGTAACAATTGTAGCTGCAAAATATGCTTATCTAAGAGTGTGTCTTGAGGCCTGAATAAGGCAAAAGGTAATTGCCTACCAAGTTGTACCACATACTTACTGTCTGGAAATATATTTAAAGAAGATTCTTGATTTTGTAGTAACATTTCAATGAGAGCTCGAAGTTCTCCTAATTGAACTGAGCCTCCATGAAGACCTCTTTTCCTTTGAGGATTTGATCCTTTAATGATAAATCCCCAAGTAGTCTCATTGGCATCTGTAAACCTAGATCAGCTTTAGGTATTGCTTGATTCTTTGGAAAGGCTTGTTCATTGACAGATAAAGGAAAATTAAAAAGCATTTTAAATATTTGAGTTTTGGGGTAATGATTACTTAACTGTCCTGGGAAGCCTGCTATTAAAGCATAATATAAAGAGTTGTTTAGTTCCATACCTTCTAATTGATCTTTAGTAAAGGGCATGACAATGAGATCAGGTTCTGTGGCATATAAATGCATACATAATTTGCGTGCTTTTATGGCTAGGGATAGGATTGCATCGCAGATTAGAGTTATTTTCTGGGTGGCACTCCAGGACAAGTGTACCCAGAAGAGGGGTTGGGTTCCCTGTGCTAACATGCCTACTGGTGCACCTTTAGTAGGAATAATGTAGGCTTCTATAGGCACTTTTTCTCTAAACCTGTTTACTTCTAATTGTTGCACTTGTTTTGTAATCAGGTTTAGCACTGATTTTGCTTCCACTGAGAGAGGCTTTGGGGTTAATAGATCAGTCCCTTTCAACATTTGAAATAATGGGTCTAGGTCGCTGGATGACAAGTGCAGAAAAGAACATAGCCAATTAATATTGCCACATAATTGTTGTAGTTCAGTTAATGTATATTTACCCTTAATAAGTAACCTAGGTCTTGCAGGGGAAATTTTATCTTGAATAGAATGTCCTAGAAAAGTGAATGGTTGGACAGTTTCAACCTTGTTAGGTGCCACTTTTAAGCCTATCACCTGCAGGTTTGATATTAAAGCTTCAGCTGTCCTTTTTAGGGAAACTTGATCTGGGTGTGCTACCAGCACATCATCCATATAGTGAATAATCAAAGCAGAACTCTTAAAGGCTTAGTAGCATGAGCTACATAATGTTGGCAAATAGTAGGACTATTTTTCATTCCTTGAGGCAAGACAGTCCACTGATATCTATCAGTAGGATAATTGTTATTGGTTGCTGGTACTGCAAAGGCAAAATATGGACAGTCCTCTGGATGCAGAGGAATGGAGAAAAAACAATCTTTTATATCCAAAAATAGAGACATAATAATTTTTAGGAATAACAGATGGATGGGGAAGTCCAGGTTGTAATGTCCCCATCTTTTGCATGTGCTTATTAATTGCCCTTAGGTCATGTAAAAGTCTCCATTTAGTTTTATCTCTTTTTTGTATAACAAACACTGGGGTATTATGTGGGCTAAAGGTTGGTTCTATATGACCCAGTGTTAATTGCTCTTGAACTAAGAGCTGTAGCTGTAGTAACTTTTGTTCTGGCAAAGGCCACTGTTCTACCCATATTGGTTGTGTAGTATCCCATTGTAATCGAATTGGATCAGGTTTGAGAGGCAGAACAGTGGCTCCTAGAATTGGGGGTGGTTCCCTGAAGTTCCTGTCCTATCATGGACTATAACATCATCATAGAACGCTTGATTGTCAGTTGTTAAAACTGCGTCCATGTCCTCCAAAATATCTCTACCCCACAAATTATTTGGCAAGTTGTCAACTATTAAGGGAGTGACTGTTCCTGTTTCTCCATCGGGATCCTCCCAAGTAACTGGCTTAGAGGGCCTTTTGGATGGTTGGCGTCCTCCAATGCCTGAGACTACAGGTCCTTCTATTAGCTTCCAAGGCATTTGTTTAGCTTCCACTGACCGGATGATCGAAACATCAGCTCCGGTGTCTATAATTCCTTTAAAGGGTTTTCCATCTAACTTTAATTCCAAACGGGCTTTGTTCTGGCTTATAGGAATAGTCCACATTATTTGAGGATGGGAGGTCCCTCTTACTTTGGAGGTTGAGGGTTGTCCCCCTTTCCCATTTAAAGGTATTTTGTCAGCATTAGCCTTGGATTGGCAATCTCGAGCCCAATGATATCCCTTCTTACTCCTAGGACAGACTGATGAGGGCCTCCTTAATGCACGTGGTTTGGAAGGGCACTGTCGAGCCCAGTGTCCCATTCCTCCACAGCTTCGACATATAGTGGGTGATAAATTCCCGTCTATTAGCTGGAGTAGTAACCTGTAGGTTAGCAGAGAGTGCTTCTGCTAACAATGATGCCTGATTGGACTGGGTACCTATATCTCTACAGGCAAGAATCCAGTCCCCTATAGGAGCATTACGTGAATAGCTAATTGCTTTCTTACACTCAGTAGTACAGCCTTCATACACCAATTCCCTTAGGAGAGCTTCTGCTGCTTGCTGGTGCTGCATTTTGTGCTCCACAGTCTCCGTGCATCTAGCAACAAATTCTGGAAAAGATTCATTAGCCTTTTGTATTAGTTTTGGTAACGGCACATCATGCTTGGATGGTAACCTTTTAAAAACTTTCAAGGCACATAACCGGACTTGTTCAAAGTATTGAACTGACCCCTGTGCCTGAACCACAGGAGAGCTGTAAGCTCCTTCACCTCCGAAATACTCAGCATCTATTGGCACTCCTGCATTCCGATTTCTTTCTGCCTGCTGTTCACATTCGTCATAATAAGTTGCTTTCCACAAGAGAAAATCTCCAGGAGAAAGAACAGCACTGGTTAATTGTATATAGTCAGCTGGGCAGTTAAGATCTAAAGAATTCTGTTCCAGCAGCTGTTCAAACCATGGACTGTGAGGACCATCATCCTTAGCCTGTCGTAAGGCTTTAAAAGTTTCTTGAGGATGAGGTCTCCAATTCATTGGATAAGCTAACGTAGGATTCATATTAACAGGAAAAGCTTCTACAAATTCATTTGCTATGTTGAAGATCAAAGTTTTCATGTGTGGACAATGGGAGAGTTGGGGATGGACAGGGGTACAGCTGGGCCACATCATACTGTGACAGAATATTTGGTATGAAAAAGCTCTTGAAGTTGGGGTATGACTCCACCTGGTCTTTGGGGAATAGGGGGAGAGGCTGATAAATGGAGCAGGGAGGAGAAAGTGGAATAAGGAGAAGAGAAGCTAGTCAATGTCCAGGGGAGGACTTGATCTTTGAGCTTGACCTTTAGTGCTGTGTGCACTGAAGTCCTTCAGC
>JAJEJO010023643.1:0-39676 GCA_020662805.1 Glaucomys volans | reverse complement strand
TTAGGTCGTTTAGTTGTTGACTTTTTATTCTTTTCTTGAATGCACTCAATGCAATAAATTTTCCTCATAGTACTGCTTTCATAGTGCCCAGAGATTTTGATATGTTGTATCAGTGTTCTTATTACCATTAATGATTCTCCTCCCTGATGTCTTCTGGTATCCACGCTTCCTTAAATAGCATATTATTTAGTCTCCATGTGTTGGAGCAATTTCTATTTCTTATTTTATCATTGACTTATGATCTGATAGAATACAAGGTAGTATCTCTATTTCTTTGTATTTGTTAAGAGTTGCTTTGTGGCATAATATGGTTTATGGTTATCATGGTTTGAATTAGAAAAGGATCCTCATGCTGCTGAGGAAAAAGTGTGTTTGCTGAGTGATGGATGGAATATTCTAGATATGTCTGTTAAGTCTAAATTATTGATTATATTATTGAGTTCTATGGTTTCTTTGCTCAGGATTTATTTGAAAGATCTATCCAGTGGTCAGAGAGGTGTGTTAAAATCATGCAACATTATTGTGTTGTTGTCTATTTGTTTCCTGAAATTGAGAAGTTTTGTTTGATGTACATAGATGCTCCATTATTTGGGGCAGAAATATTACAATTGTTATGTCTTGCTGATTTATGGTTCTCTTAAGCAGTATGAAATGTACTTTTTTATCCCTTCTAACTTTAGCTTGAAGTCCACCTTATCTGAGTATGGAACCCCTGCTTTTGTACACACTCCATGTGCATGATATATTTTTTCCCATCTGTTCACCCTCAGTCTGTGGATGTCTTTTCCTATGAGATAAGTCTCTTGAAGGCAGCAATATTGTGTCTTTTTTTTAAAAATACAATCTACCAGTCTATGTCTTTGATTAATGAGTTTAGGTCATTAACATTCAGGGTTATTATTGATATTTTATTTGTATGCCCAGTCTTTTGGGCTTATTTTTGATTTTTAACTTGACTTGGTTTCTCCTTTGATTGGCTTTTCCTTTAGTGTAGTTCCTCCCTTTCCTGACTTCATTGTTTTATTTTCATTTCCTCCTCATGGGATATTTTGCTGAGAATGTTCTGTAGCGCAGGCTTTCTATTCGCAAATTCTTTTAATTTTCGTTTATCATGGAAGGTTCTTATTTCATCATCAAATCTGAAGGTTAGTTTTGCTGGATATAAGACTCTTGTTTGGCATCCATTTTCTTTCAGAGCCTGGTATGCATTATTCCAGGCCCTCCTAGCTTTTTGGATCTGAGCTAAGAAATCTGCTGATATCCATATTGATTCCCCTCTCTATATAATCTGATACTTTTCTCTCACAGCCTTTAAAACTCTTTCTTTACTTTCTATGTTGGGCATTTTCATTATGATGTGTCTTGGTGTGGATCTGTTTTAATTTTATACATTTAGTGTCCTGTAAGCCTCTTGTATTTGATTTTCCATTTCATTCTTCAGGTTTGGGAAATTTTCTGATGTTATTTCATTGAATAGATTTTTCATTCCTTTGGTTTGTATCTCTGTGCTTTCCTCAATCTCCATAATTCTTAAATTTGGTCTTTTCTTCTTATCTTTTCACCTTCCATAATTCTTGGAGATTCTGTTCATGATTTCTTACCATCTTCTCTGTGTGGTCAACTTTATTTTCAAGATGAAATATTTTGTCTTCATTGTCTAAGGTTCTATCTTCCAAGTGATCTAGTCTGTTGGTGATGTTTTCTATTGAGTTTTTAACTTGGTTTATTGTTTCCTTCATTTCAAAAATTTCTGTTTGGGTTTTTTCAGAATCCCTACCTCTTTAGTGAAATGATCTTTTGCTTCCTGCATTTGCCTTTTAAACTGTTTATTGAAGTTATCATTCATGGCCTGCATTTGCTGTCTTATATCATCCTTTATTATATGGATCATTTTAATTACGTACATTCTGAACCCCTTTTCTGGCAATTCTGCTACCGTGCTGTCAATGGATTCTATTAATGTAGCATATTGGTTTGTTTGGGGTGTTTCCTTTCCTTGTTTTTTCATGTTGTTCATGTATCTTTCCTTCTAGCAGTGTAGATCTGAGGTATTACTGTCTCCCCCATATAGGTTTAGAGTGTCCCTGCAGGTTTTCAATAGCTTACTTTTAAGGGGGAGATCAATATTAACAGCACCCAATACAAACAATATGCAGCTTTAAACCAAATAGCTTCTATTAACAGTATTATCATAATAAACAGAGATGATGAATTTGATTATTATCTACAGTATAAACAATATGTTTGTAAGAAGGTCTACAATTTCTAATGGTGGACAAAGAAGATGGGGGAGGGATGTATGATGTAGTGTTGAGGTAAGAAGTTAGAATATAGAGGTACTAGATGTAGGAAGAGTGAAAGCAGAATCCAAAGATGTTGGTTGTTGTCATGAGAAAAAGGAAAAAGAGACTCCGAGAAAACAGATAAATAAGAGAAAAATAGAGTGAGAAAATAAAAATAAAAAATTATAGTAAAACTGTAATATACTATTCAAACTCCCCAGTCTTCAGTAGCCCAATGCATGAAAGGTACTTGATTTCAAAGATGATGGGGATGTGAGAATGGGAAATGAAAAAAGAAAAAAAAATGGGGAAAATAAAAAAAAAAGAGTCTTGAAGGAAAATTGAACAGTTGTTTCTGTTGGGAGTTCAATATCCTCTCTCCCTCCCTTCTCTTCTGATAGATGGGGTTGGCTGGAATTTGCTGGTAATTCCAACCCTCAGGATGGTGATAGTCATTAAGCTAGGAGGATTAGATTTGGAGGTGAGGCTCCTGGAGGCAGGGCATAGCAATTGCCAGTCCCTCTGGAAAACTGCATTCCGGGATTCTCCTTTGGAGTCCACTAGTGTAACACAAGAGCCTGGTCTTAGCTCCTTCCCTCACTTGTGGACCCCACAGTTCCTGGTATATAGTTTAGTCTATAAATTGTATCTGTCTTGCCCATGCCCTTTTGAATTCCCAATAAGGAACCTAGAGGTCCTTGGGCTGAGGTCCTTGGGCTGAGCCCAAGGATGCAATGAAGGAGTTTCATGCAGTCTGAATATGTTCCTGGCATAATAATAAGGACGAAATTCCAGGAAGGAAGAGAATACTTTTTCTATATTGTTGGTGAAGTCTTCATTCCAGAATGGGAGCCAGATAAAAATGTTGCATTCTTGGCGCCCTTTGCCTAGGCTGGAGGTACAAGCTTTCACATTCCTCAAGCTTCCTTTTGCCCAGAATTAAGGAAATGGGATTCCCTTCAGTTGGAAATATAAGAAGGAAAAGAATTTGTCAAATATAGGCAGCCAGGCACCACGGGTAGGTCCCTGACCTGCAAAAACATTAGGGGAATATGGGTAAAGCTGATGTAAAGATTTCACTAAATAATTAGTGTTTCAGAAGAATTAAGGTTCCCAGAAATGGTTCCAGACAAGAACAGGAAGAAAGAAATTGGAATTAAGGAGGTGGACATGAAGAGATCTGCTTTCTTTAAGGATGGGTGTGAGGGTTTTTCTAAAATGAAAAGTGTACATGTGTTGAGAATTGCCCAAACCCAGACTGGAATTTCAGCAACCCAGCTTCCTGAGAACCCTTTTCACCCCGACTTGGATCACTAGAATACATCCCAAATCAGACAAAGAATTATATGCATTGATTGCATCAGGGAAGCCAGGCTTCCCACAACTTGTCTTCTGTTCTAGAGGGCTAAGAGAAATAAGGTTTCACCAGAGAAGAAGAAAACAAAAAGGAAGCAAATTTGCCAATTAATGCAGGTTGAGGACATTCCTCTGAATAAGGAGAAAAAGTTCTAGGAAAAACAAGAACTGCATACCCAAGGAATTTTGTTTGCATCATCCACAGGTAGGGGTTGAGTTTTCAAGTGCACATCCATAGACACACGCACAGTGTTTGGATCCTAGATTTCTACATTTATTTTTATTCATTTGCCTCAACATTGAGACATGGGGATTGCTCTAACCTGGTCAAGCTGAAGATGAGATGAATTAGTAACAATTGGCCAGACAGGGTCCAAAATCAAGAGTGTTTACTACAAGAAATTTTAGAATAAGCAGAGGGAGAAAATAATTTTATCACCTAATTGGGAGACATATAAAATAAAGCTGCCATGCCAGATACCCAGTGTCCATTCCTATCAAAAAGAGGGCTGGAAAATTCTCAAAAGGATAAATATTTCTATGTGGGTTCAAGTTGTCTATTTCTTAGTAGAATGTGGTATGACAAGTTCACGTGAACATAGAGTTCCACCCACTTAGGGTCCTGGAAGGTTGCCTGACTGATACCTACCATATTATAATAAAAATCTCTTGGTGAGATATAGGTACATGAGAATTGCTCGCATCTGGGAAATTTAGGGCCTGCACAAAGCACCTTGCCATGGAGGAAACTCTGAGAAGTGCGATAAGATGAAATCAATGTTTAACCCCAGATGAATTTGACACTCAGTATGCAAAGATGCAGTTGCACTTACCTTGAGGCCATTTCTAGAACGAAGACAGAAAATTAAATTCTGTAATAAATGAACAGATTAGTGATGAGGTGAGGGTGCTCTGGTCCCAGGTTGAGGGAAGGATATCCAATGCACATTTCAAGATTCCTGCACCCACTCACATGTCCCAAACCACAAAATACTGTGGGCACTTTCAGACCAACCTTGTGTCATTAGAATTTAACTTTCTTCTGAGATTTAGAAAAATTAGGAAGAGATCAGGTGTTCAAATCTTAGACACAGAAGTCAGAAGCAAGTGCTTTGCATTAGAGGAGTTGTTAGTGGAGGTGTGTTAATTCACAGTTTAGGTTTTATCTCTTCAGCAGGGGATACAGATACAAAGATGTCACTTGTATGCCACCTGAGATCATTCCAGGAATAATAGGGAGAATTTTTCTCCCAGGCTGTGGTTGTTCTTGGACCCAGGTTGTGTCTTCAGGAAGAATTGCACAAGCATGCATACCTTCCCTAAGCTGGAAACAAGGACAGACACATATGGGACATCTCATAACCACCCAAAACATTAAAGTAATCCCCTTCATGCTTGACTAATGAGGAGATTTGTCACAGCTAGCGAGACAGGGACAACACAGAATCTTATGCCTGGTGTCAATGAAAGACAAACTGAGGGGAAGCTAAGTTAAACATTTCTACAATGATGTAGACAACACCCAAGATGCAAATGTTTGAATGCCATGTACTCTTACACTATATCCCACATAGAGGAGGGAAAGGGTTCCTGTTGTGGGAATGGGCTGGCTATAAATTAATCACTAGGAAATTTATTTAATAGAAAAACCATAGGAGACAATTATCTTTTGAATCAGGAGGCATGACAGGTTGAGCCATGCTAAAGGGTCTGACTCTAACAAAATGGAGGAATCATATTTGGTTTATTTATAGCAGTACAGATCAAATGGGGATAGGACTGGGAGGAGCTTCTTCTGTGAAAAACAGGATGGGGAGGAGTTAAGCAAGCCATTTTGTCTAGCAGGTCCTCCCAGTAAGGATGCAAATTCTGCAAATTCTGGCAGTGAGCCACTGCATGGAAACCACATACTCCAGGCAATTGGAACAATCTCGTGATTGTCAGTTCCTGAAACCCTGATTTCTGTGTCTGATAGCTCGACCAAGCCTGGTTTTATTTGCTGAGCATGGATGGCAACCTACAATGTAGTGTCTGGTCATTCCTGGTATAACAGTGAGAAAGATATTCCAGCAAGTAGGAAATATTTTCTGGTGTGGGGCAAAGATTGCCCCTGGAAAGGGAACTGGATGTAAATTGGACATTCTTGAAGACTTTCATATGCTGGTGTACCATGCCTCCACATTCCTCAGGGTTACTCTGACCCAAACTTATGGTATTGAAAGTATACCCCCAAGGACAGAATTAAGACCAAATTTTTGGTCACAGTTGGGGATCCAGGCAGCACACTAACAGACATCCCTTTCTGGAACTGATAAGAGAAGAAGGGCAGCTAAAGCAAAGCTTACTAAGAGATGTAGGGGGATTATCACAATGAAAATTTGCCAACTGTTTGCAGCCCAAGGCCATTATTGATAGGAAAAAAGGGAAGAAATTCTTGGAAATACCAAGACTGTATATTCTAGGCAGTGGGTTTGCCTTTTCCATAGAAATTTTTCAGGACATCAAGATCAAATAGATGGACACCTGCATGCCGGCTGTGTTCTTTAGGGTTCATCTGGACAAATGTTGGGTCATTGGGATTTTTCTTCCTTGGCCAGTTTGAGGAGATGTATTAGCCATAATTGTTCTGGTAAGGCCCTAATAAAATTAGTACTTTCTATAATCTGTGCACCCTCTAAGAGCAGCACATCCCTATTCCCTTCATATCTTCTAAGACCTGTATAGATTCTATGACCTGAGTAGCCTCATTGACCTGCATAGGATTTATGGCCTGAGCATCCTAAATGACCTCACTATCTTCTATCACCTAAGTAAACACTATGATCTTCATTCATTCTATGACTTTAGTAGCCATAGTGAACCATATAGCCTCCATGACCTGTGTATCCTATATCACCCAATTAGATTGTGTGACCTGCGTAGACTGTTTAGCCTAATTGAACTGGCTAGTCTATTTCCTCTTATTAGCCTAAATGATGTTAGCAGTCCCTATGACCTGTGTAGCCTATGTGTTATACATAGGCTTTATGGCTGGTGTATCCTCTAAGACCTTAATTACCTCTATGCCCTGTGTAGTCTCTATGACTTCTGAAGCCTCTATGGCCCAAGGAGCTTCAATGACCAGCCTAATAGCTAAGACCTGAAGAACTTCTATTCCTCTTACCCCATATTGACTGAGAACTTTATAACCAATATAACTTCTATGACTTGTGTTATGGTTTGGATATGAGGTATCACCAAAAAGCTCATGTGTGAGACAATGCAAGACCTTTTAGAAAAAAAATGGTTGGATTATGAAAGTCTTAACTCAGCCAGTGAATTATTCCCCTGAAAGGATTAACTGAGTGGTAACTGAAGATTGGTAGGGTGTGGCTGGAGAAGGTGTGTCACTGGGGGCATATCTTTGTGTTATATATTTTGTTCCTGGAAAGTGGAATCTCTCTCTGCTTCCTGGTCATTGTGTGAGCACTTTCCTCTGCCATACTCTTCCACCCTCTTGTTCATTCAGACTCACCTCAAGCCCAGGTGAATGGAGCCAGCAGTCTATGGACTGAAAACTCTAAAACTGAGCCCCCAAATAAACTTTCCTCCACCAGTTGTTCTTGTCAGGTCTTTTAGTCAAAGCAGTGAAAAAGCTGACTAAAAAAAGTCTGTGTAGCTTCAATGTCATCATAGTTTCATTTATATGCATAGACTCTATGACCAGTGCAGCCTCTATGGTCTAAAGGGTCATTATGAACTGAATATCATCCATAACCTGTGTAACCTCTATGACTGAATGGTGCCTATGAGCAACATAGCAACTATGCCCTGAGTAGCCTCTATTACTTTGTAGACTTTGTAAACTGAGTCATCTTTATGACCAGGTAACATCTATGATTTTGAAGCCTGTAAACCTGCATGGCCTCAGGACCTGCAGAATTTTGCAACCTAAGTATTCTCTATTGTCTGTGTTATCTCTTGCATATCCTCTGTAGCCCGGTACCTCTATGGCTTGCAAAGCCACCATGACCTTTTTTTCCTTTATGACCTAAGTAGCCAAAATAACCTCTACGACCTGCAAAGCTCCTATTCCCTGCATAGCCTCTATGGCATAAATAGCCTCTATGTCTTCTGTATCCCCAATAACTCACATAGTTTCTAAGGCCTTATTAGCCTCTGTGGCATCCTCTTAGACCTGCATATCTTGAATGGTCTGAGTAGCTTAAGTGGATTTCAGTATATCCTGTGGCATCATTAGCCACTATAAAGTTTGGAGATACATGGCCAGAGTGGACCCTATGTTTTATGTATCCTCTATAACCTGCATATTCTATATTAACTGAGTAGCCTCTATGACCTGCATAACCTTTATACCTTAGTACTCAAAATGATCTGCCTATCCCGTGTGACATTATTAGCCTATATGATCTTAGTGGTTCCTATGATTTGCATACACTCTATGTCCTGAGTAATCTGTATGACATGTTTAACCTTTGTGGCTTGAGTAGTTTCTATGACCTGTATAGCATCTGTGATGTATGAAGCATCAAAAGAATGAGAAACCTCTACGATCTGCTAATCCTCAATGAACAGCATAATGACAATGACCTGCTCAGCCTTTATTAAATTAAAAAATTTATGACCTGAGTTATCTCTATGACCAACATAGCCTTCATTGTCTGAGTATCCTTTGTGGCTTCTACTGCCAAGAAGTCTCTATGTCCTCTCTTGCTTCTATGACCTGAGTCATATGACTTGTGATGTCTGTATGACCTGAGGAGCCCCTATCAACTGCATAGGTTCTGTAGCCTAAGTACCCACTAAGGCCTGCATAGGATATACAACTATTATTATAATATTTAAGCCTTGATTTATATTTGTGGCCTTCAAGCCTGTGTTAACAGCATAGTCTTAATGGCCAGAGTAGCTTAAGGGACCTCAGAATCTTCTATGACCTCAGTAGCCTGTGTAAAATTGTATAGCCTCTATAGCTTAATAGCTTCTATATATTGCTTAGCCTCTATGATGAGTAGCCTCTATGACTGCAAAATCTCTATGAACTGGAAAGCCTCTCTAAACTGAGTAACTCCTTGGACCCACATAACATCTAAAGCCTGAGTAACCTCTATGGTCTGCATAGCCTCTATGACTGGATAGCCTTTATGGCCCACATAACCTAAATGATCTCATTATGCCCTATTATCTCAACAACCACAATGATTTTCACAGATTCTATGACCTTAATAGCCTCTATAACTTTGTTAGCCTCTTTTGCCTTCATAACTGAAATCACCTGTCTAACTTCGGTGACCTGATTACCTGAATGACCTTAGTAGTTCAAATGACCTGTGTAGCCCCTATGTTCTCATTAGCTTCTATTGCCTGCATGGCCTCCTGGGACTGAGAAGCCTCTGTGACCTGTGTATTCTCTATTACCTAGAAAGTCACTATGGACTGAGTAGCTTCTATAACCTTCATAGCCTCTTCGACCACCATAACATCTATAACCTGCTCAGCCTTTATCACCTGGGTAGGCTTTATGACCTGAGAAGACTGTATGACCTGAGTAGATCATACAATCTAGATGTCTTCTATGACCTATGTATCCTCTATATCCTGTTCCACCATTGTGATTAAGTCAAATTTATGGCTTGAGCAACCCAAATGACCTATGGAGCCTCTATGATCTCAGTAACAACTATGACCCCACACACTCCATGACCTCATTTTGTTTATGCCTGCATTACCTTTATGACTTTCATAACCTCCCTGACCTACATGGCTTTTATAACCTGGGCAGCACATACAACCTGCATCATGTATATTACCTGTGATGCCTCTCTGACCTATGTAGCCTATGTATCCTCAATAGCCTGTAAGAATGCATAGCCTCTATGGCTTGGAGAAGTCCCTATGACCTGCATAACTACTATGATCAGCATAGCCACTATGGCCTGAGTAGCCCCCAAGACCTCTGTGTCATCTATGACATGGGTAGACTCTATTTTCTGTATCCTCTATGTCCTGAGTAGTCTCTTAGAATTTAGTAGAATCTATACAGGAGTAGACTCTATTTTCTGAATCCTCTATTTCCTGAGTAGTCTTAGAACTTAGTAGAATCTAGTTCTGCATAGCCTCTATATCTTACCTAACATCTATGGCCTGCTTAGCCTCTATGACTGACATATCCTCTGTGGTCTGAGTAGCCTCTGTGACCTGCAAAACATGTATGACCTACACACTTTCCATGATCTGTGTAGCCTTTATATCTTTCATAACTTCTATGAATGAATGTCTTCTATGACTTGTGTAACATCTTTGGTCCATGAAATCTCTACTGACTGTGTAGCCTTTATGCCCTGAGTAACTTGTGTAATCTGGGTAATCTCTACATCTAGCAAAACCTGTAAACTCTAAAACCTCCCTAGCCTTTATGGTTTGAAAATTCTTTATAACCTGTGTAGCCTCTATAACCTGTGTAGAATCATTGACCTTCTTAACATCTATGACCTGCATATCTTTCATGACTTACATTACCTTTATGGCCTGAATAACTTCAATCTGTGTAGAATCTCTGTCCTGTGTAGTCTTTATTACCTGAGTACCCTCAATGACCTTAGTAGCCTCTGTGATGAGCATAGCCTCTATCATCAGCATACCTTCTATTACCAGCTTAGTATCTATGATCTGTTTGGGCTCTATGACTTCCATAGCCTGTATGATCTTAGTAGCCTAAAATGAACATAGTAACCATTTTGACCTATGAACTTTCTATATCTTCAATGACTTCTATGACCTGAGTAGCCTCTATAACCTAAGTAGACTCTTGTTAAAGTAATTCCTATAACCTGCCTAAGGTCTTTGGCTTGTGTGGGCTCAATTACTTGCACAGGCTATGTAGCCTGCATAGGGTTGTAGGCCTAAGTAGCCTAAATGACCTTAATATCCTCCATCAACTGAGTAACCTCTATTACCATTCTAAACTCTATGACACAAGTAACCTCTATGACCTTTGTAAAATCTAAAAGCTGCAGATCTGCAATGACCTGCCTAGCCTCTATGATATATATAGCCTCTTTAGTCTTAGTAGCCTCTAAGACGGGTATAACCTGTATGCTTGTTTAACTTAAATTATGTAAGTAGCCTCTATGACCTACAATGGCGTCCACTGCTCTATGACTGTGTAGCCTCTGTGTACTGCATAGACTCTATTACATGTGTAGACTTTATGACTTGAGTAGCCGAAATGATTGGAGAAGAGACTATGACCTGACCATGACCTATGAAGCCTCAGTTACATAAGTAGCCTCACTGGTCTAAGTAGCCTAATGACCTTTTGCTCCTATAATCTGCACACTATCTGTTATGAATAGCATAAATGACAATATTATACAATATGACCTCCATAGATGACATGAGCTTATATTCTCTATGACCTGAGTAACCTTAATGACCTGTGAGCCTCTATCTCCTTATAAGCCTGTATCTCCTGCACACCTTCTATGAAAAATGTATCCGTCACAGTCTGAGTCATCTAAATGATGTCAGTAGCCTCCATGACCTCAGTAACTACTAAGAACTATGTAGCCTCTATGGTCATTGTTACCTCTATTAACAGTATTAACAGCATTGTTTCTATGTCCATTATAGACTTTATGGCTTGAGAAGCCTATATGATTAGTAACCTCTATGGTTTTATTAGTTGTTTTAGTCAGTGGTGTTTTTTCGTTTGTTTGCTTGGTTTTTTGTTGTTGTTTTGTTTTGTTTTGTTTTTTCTGCTGTGACTAAAAGACCTAACCAGAACAATTGTAAAGGAGAAAAGGTTTATTTAGGGGCTCACAGTTCTCACTTTCAGAGGTGTCAATCCATAAGAGTCAGGCTCCATTCCTCAGGCTCAAGGTGAGGCAGCACATCATGGCAGAAGAGTGTGGCAGAGGGAAACAGCTCACATGATGATCAGGAAGCAGAGAGAGACCCTACTCCCCAGATATAAAATATATGTACCCCATAGCCATGCTCCCAATTTCCTCCTCCAGAAACACCCTACCACTTCAGTTACCACTCATTAATCCCTATCAGGGAATAAATTCACTGATTGGGTTAAGACTCTCACAACCCAATAATTTCTCCTCTGAACCTTCTTGCATTGTTTTACACATGAGCTTTTGGGGGACACCTCACATTGAAAACATAATAGTAGCATAAATGAATTTAGTAGTCCCTATGTCTTGTCTACTTCTGCACACACTTATCTGAACAAACTCTCTCCATTGAGTAACCTGTATTACTTGCATAGCCTCTGTTACCTATGCAACCTTATGTCTTGTGCAGTGTATATAGATTATTAAGTGATTTGTCCTGCATACCCTGTATTCCCGAAGCACTCATTATGATCTGAGCATCCTCCATGACCAGGGCAGCCTCTATTACCTGAGTAATGGAGGTAATAGATAATAGTGGCTACTCAGTAGTATTACTTGCATACAATCTATGGCCTAACACCTCTATTTGCCTGCATATCCTCAATGATCTATGTATCTTGATGAACTCAGTCCCTCTACTTCTATAATTTGACATAGAATACCAATATAACTTCTATGACCTGTACAGCCTTTATATCCTATATTGCTTTTATGGTCTAAACCACCTATAAGAGATTCCAGGAAGGAGAAGAACACTCTTCCTCCTGTGTGGGACATGCCTTGCCCCAACGGGGGAGATTGATGTCACTTGCACTTGCTTAGTGCCCTTAACACAGGCTAGGTTCCAATGCTGCATTTTCCAAGAGCTCCTCTAGCCCAGCCTATGGTATTGAAATTATCCTTCCCTGGACAGTATTAGTGTGAAATGAATTGGTTACATCTGATTAGCAAAGGACTACTTGAGGTTCCTGAGGTAACACTATAGGAACCTGGGTAAAGGTGAGGTAAAGTTCTTAAAAGAAGTAGGAGACTACGGATGTTGAACATTTTTTCATAAATCTGTTGATTGCTTGAAGATCTTCCTCTGTAAAGTGCCTGTTCATTTCCTTGGCCCATTTATTGATTGGGTTATTAGTGTTCTTGGTGTAGAGATTTTTGAGTACCTTATAAATTCTGGAGATTAGTGCTCTATCTGAAATGTGTGTGGCAAAGATTTTCTCCTACTCTGAAGGCTCTCTCTTCACATTGCTGATTGTTTCCTTTGCTGAGAAAAAGCTTTTTAGTTTGACTCTATCCCAATCATTGATTCCTGTTTTTATTTCTTGTGCTTTGGGAGTCATGTTAAGGAAATCTGGTTCTAGGCCAACATGATGAAAATTTGGACCTATTTTCTCTTCTATTAGGTGCAGGGTCTCTGGTCTAATTCCTAGGTCCTTGATCCATTTTGAGTTGAGTTTTGTACAGGGTGAGAGATATGGGTTTATTTTCATTTTATTGCATATGGATTTCCAGTTTTCCCAGCACCATTTGTTGAAGAGGCTGTCTTTTCTCCATTGTATGTTTTTGGCTCCTTTGTCAAGTATGAGATACCTGTATTTATGTGGGTTTGTCTCTGTGTCCTCTATTCTGTACCATTGATCTACCTGTCTATTTTGGTGCCAATACCATGCTGTTTTTGTTACTATTGCTCTGTAGTATAGTTGAAGGTCTGGTATTGTGATACCCCCTGCTTCGCTCTTCTTGCTAAGAATTGTTTTAGCTATTCTGGGTCTCTTATTCCTCCAAATGAATTTCATGATTGCTTGCTCTAATTCTATAAGGTCCCTAGTTATAAGAGAAATGCAAATCAAAACTACCTTCCTTAAGATTTCATCTTACCCCAATTAGAATGTCTTTTATTAAGAATACAGGCAACAACAGGTGTTGGCGAGGATGTGGGGAAAAGGGTACACTCATACATTGCTGGTGGGATTGCAATTTGGTGCAGCCACTCTGGAAAGCAGTGTGGAGATTCCTTAGAAAACTTGGAATGGATCCACCATTTGACCCTGCTATCCCACTCCTTGGCCTATACCCAAAGGACTTAAAATCAGATTACTACAGTGGTGCAGCCACATCAATGTTCATAGCTACTCAATTCACAATAGCTAGATTATGGAACCAACCTAGATGCCCTTCAATAGATGAATGGATAAAGAAACTGTGTTATATATACACAATGGAATATTACTCAGCCATAAAGAAGAATAAAATTATGGCATTTGTAGGTAAATGGATGATGTTGGAGACTGTTATGCTAAGTGAGATTAGCCAATCCCAAAAATCCAAGGGCCGAATGGTCTCTCTGATAAGTGAATGATGATGCATAATGCAGGGTGGAAGGGTGGCAATAATGGAGGAATGATTGATAGCACAGAGGGAAGGGAGGAGTGGGGTCGGGGTGGGGGGGTAATAATAACAGAATGTGTGTCAGACATCATTGCCCTGTGTACATGTATGAATGCACAGATGGTGTGATTCCACTTTTTTGTACAAGCAGAGAAACAATTGCTGTACTCCATTTGTGTTCAATGAATCAAAATTAAATAAAAAAAAAGAAGTAGGAGACCACCAGGACTAAAGAAACTACATGTAGCTTGCCTGATAATTTCATGGAGAAAGAGAAAGGACATAATTCCCATAAGGAAAAGAATTCCTTTCTCAGGGAATGGGTGTGATCTGGCCCTGGGGAGTATCTAAGATGCAAAGTGTGCACCTTATTGCATCCCCAGGCTGGTGTCCCAGAGCCCCACATATCTGAGGGCTCTTCTTGATCACACTTGGAATAGTGGAGTATTTTGACAAGGCCAGATTAATGGCCGGATGGATTGGTCACACTAAGGAGACAAATGCTGCACTAACAGACTTCCCATTATGAAACCCCTGGGAGAAGATGGAAAGCTTAAATAAAGCTTTTATCAGAGAAGTGAGAGAAACCCAGGATGTAAAGTTGCCAATTGCTGGTGGTTGAAGTCCTTTCATGATGGGAACAGGGGAACAGGAAGTAAGAAATTTCCAGGAAGATCAGAACTGTATATTCAATTTAGTGGGTTTATGTTATCCACAGATAGGTTTCAGGATTTCAACTGTATGTACAAGGATACCAGCACACTAGCTGAGGTTCTAAAACTCTACATTCTTAAGCTTCCTTGCCCAGTGGAAACTGATAGGAGAAGCTGGTTAATACAAAGTTTAGGCTTTATCTCATGAATTAAGCTACAGAAGCAAAAGTGCCAATTGTACATTTCCTGAGGCCATTCCAGGAAGGCACAGGGAATAAAGCATCATTTCAAGAAGGATAATTTTTCTTCCAGAATGTGTTTGAGCACACCTAGCTTGGTGTAGGAGAAGAACTGGACCACATAGTTACCTGCCATGAGCTGGGAACATGGACTGACACATCTTTGGCATCTTATTGCCAAATTAGAGGTATTGTAGTCATCCTATTCTTGATAGACTGAGGAGATATATTTGTCACAATTAGAACAGTAGGGATATCAGAAAAAGCATTGCACTGGGCCTAAATGAAATAGAATTTGGGTAAAGACAAATTAATGGTTTCTGCGATGAAGTGTAATACAGCCAGGGTGAAAGGGTGGGAGTTTCATGCAGTCTGAGTATTGTTCCTGCATAAGAGTCATGAAGACATTCTGGGAAAGAGAAAATGTTTCCTTGCTAATGGGAGTATCTTGGCCTCAGGTTGGGAACAGAATGAGAATTGCATACAATTGGAGCCCTTCACAGAAGCTGGGGTCCAATGCCTCCACAATCCTTGGGGTTCCTCTGGGCCAACATTATGACTTTGGTATATCCTTTCCCTTAATAGATTTAGGAGAATTTTATTGGTTACCAATTGGGCAGACAACAGTCACAGCAAGAGCCTCAAACTGCAGTAACACTAAGGGAAGCTGGATAAAATTGAGGTAAATATACCATCAAAGAACTGGGAGACCACCAGAATTTCAGTTGCTAGATATAGGCTGTCTAAAGTAATTCCTCTTAGGAAAAGGAGATGAAAAGTTTCCAGGAGGAGAACTTCTTTTCTCATGGATTGGGTGTGATCTAGACCCAGGTCAATACGAGAATGTGAAATGTACAATCATGGAGCATTGCCAACTCCAGCCCTGTGTCCAAGAATCCTAAACTTTAGGGCTCTGATGGATCTTCCTCTGGGCATTTCAGCTACCCTCCCAAAAGCAGACTAAGGATTACATGGATTGGATTAGAGGTGAGGAGTCAGTAACTTCCCTTAGTGTTCCTGTTCTGGAATGGCTAGGAGGAAAGGGAAGGTGAAATAGAGGTTTAACCAGAACAGTAGGGGACAACAAATATTTCATCAGTAATTGGAGGCAGTCTCTCACCAGCAATAGTGATAAGGAGGAAGAAATTCTTGGAAAAGAACAACTGTATATTTCAGGCAGTGAGTTTGCCTTTTTCACAGGCAGGTTTAATAATTTCAAATATACATGTGTGCATAACTGTACACTGGGGTTCCTGACCTCTACACTCCTTAGGATTCTTCTGAGCCTATGTTGGGCATGGAAATTATTTTTCCCTGGCAAGGTGAAGGAGGAGATGAACTCATCACAACTGGAATGGCAAGTGACCAATGAAAAACCTAGTCCTGTGGAAACTGCTAAAATAAGAATGGCAAGTTGTAGTAAAAAAAAAATTAACACATAATAGGGGAGACTCACAAAATCAAAGTGCCAGTAGCAGGTACCCTGAGGTCATTGCTGTCAAAACAAGGGAGCAGACAATTCCCAGAATGGGTAGAACTGGTACTCAGAGTATGCAATTTCTTGGACCAAGATTATAGGTGAGATATCAGATATGCATGCATAAATTGCTTCATGTAGTTGGGGGTCAAGGTACTCTAGTTTTGGTGCATAATTCCGGCCCAATGTGCAGAATCAGAATAAGAGCCACTTGGAAAGACACAGGCAAAGAAGATTGGTCGCATCTTGGAAGCCAGAAACAACATGAATTGTTTTGCCCTGCTGGAAACCCTGAGAGGGACAGGTTGAAGTCAAGGTTTGACCACAGAATGTGTTTACACTAAGCATGCGAAGATGCAGCTGTAGACACCTTGAAGATATTTCTGGGGAAAAGTAAGAGTTCAGTTCTCAAAGGAAAAAAAATGATTTTTTGATGAGATGACAATGGTCTGGATGCAGTCTGGGGCAGGGTGTCCAGGGCACATGTGCAGATACCTGTAATCATTTTGGGGTACCAAACCACAACATACCTGCAGGTACCTCTGGACCAACCTTGGATTATTAGAATAAGCATGCCCTGGCTAGGCTTAGGAAAATTATGAAGAGATTTGTCATTCACTCCTCAGCAACCAGGAATTAGAGAAAAAACTTTACTAGCAGGAACCACTAGGAGAAGAGGGGTAACCTGACCTTTAAGGCTTTTCACATGAATAAGGGACACAGATGCAAAGGCAGGAGTTGTAGGAATCCTGAGAACAGATTTCCCTTTATGACCTGTGCAATTTCTATGACATGAGTATCATTTACAACCTGCATAACCTCTGTGGCCTGTGCAGCCACATGAATCAAATCAGGTGTTGAACTCTCTCCTATGATCTGTGAAGTGTCTATGGCCTGAGTAGCTTCTTTGGTCTGCAGACTCTGTGTGCTATGTAGACTTTTGGACCTGAGTAGCCTAAAAAACCTGAGCAACCATTTTGTTCTCAGTAGCCACTACAACTTGCATAGAATCAATGGCCTGAATAGTCTCTATGACTTGCATAATGTCTGTAGGCTAAGCACTCACTCTTAAATGAGAAACCACTATAACCTGGGGAACTTGTAACCTTATAGCATGTTACCAGAGTAATTTTTATGGCCCAAGTGTTGTAAATGATCTTAGTAGGCTCTATTATCTGAGCAGCCTCTATAAACTTCATAGCCTCTTTAACCCAAGTAATTTGTATTAATTCACTAGACTCTATATCATATATCACCACCACATACTAAATAGCTCTAATATGCTGTGTAGAATCTAAGGTCTGAGTAGCCTCTATTGTCTCTGTACCTTCTGTAACCAGTGTTGCCTCTATGAACTGAGTAGTCTATATGACCACTGTGAACTGCTTAGTCTTTGTGTCCTCTGTAGCTTCTATTGCTGGTATACCCTCTACAAACCATGTAGCCTTTGTGACAAAGGAGCCTCTATGTCCAGCACAGCCTGTAGGACCTGAGTAGACTTTTTGGCCTGCAGATCCTCTATGACCTGTGTAGACACTATGTCATGTGTTGACTCTATGATTTGCATAGATTCTAAAACCAGAATTTCCTCTGGGACCTGCATTGCCTCTATGACCTGTGTTGCCTCTGGGGCATGCATAACCACAATGACCTTAGTATCCCCTGTTACCTATGTAGTCTCTATGGTCTCAGTAGCCTCTAAGATTTAAGTAGCTCTTTGAAATGCATAGAATCTATCTCCTTACTAGCCTTTACTGCCTGTATAACCTCTTTAACTTCAGTGGCCTCTATGAATTGTATAACTTGTGAACAGTGTGACCTCTATGAAATGTGTAGCCATTTGCCTATGAGTAGCCTCTGTGGTCTGTGAATTCTCTATGAACTCCATAGCCTCTATGACCTATTCAGGCTTTTATACTGAATAGCCTAAATGACCTGAGTATCTTCTATGACTTAATTATACCCCAGTGACCTGAGTAGTCCCAATGATCTGCATAGCATTTATGAACTTTGTAACCACTATGACTTGCATAGCCTTTATGGCCTGAGTAGTCAAATCTGAGTATTTCTATTACCGGCTTTTCCTCTATGTCATGTGCAACCTCTTTTGCCTGGGTATTCTGTATGACTTGCTTATTTCCTATTGCCTGAGCTTCATATCTCTATGAACTTTATAGTCTCTGTACCTACAAAGCTTTTATTACCTGCATAGCCTCTATGACCCAAGTAGCAAAATGATCTTAGTAGCCCCTCTGACATGAATAACCTCTACGACCTGTGTAGCCTCTATGGCCTTCATAACCTCCTAGTCCTGAGCAGCCTCAGTGACCTTTCTAGCCTTAATGTCCAGCATATCCTCTGTGATTCAGTATCCTATGTGAATTGTTTAGCATCTATTACCTGAAAACTCTCTAAGTCCTGAATATCCTCTATGAAATGAATAACCTTATGGCCTTCATAGCCTCAACAACCTGTAAAGTGTCTATGACTGAGTAGCCTCTATGTCCTCATAGCCTCTGTGACCCATGTAGCATTTATGACTTGACTGGACTAAATGACCTTATTACCTTCTATGACCTCAGTAGCTACTAAGACCTACTTGGTCTATGTGACCTGGGTAGCATTTATGGACTGTGTAGCATAAATGGCATGAAAAACCTTTATGACCTAAGTCATTTCTATGATGTGTATACCTTTATGACTTAGTATCCTCTATGCACGTCATAACCTCTATTACCTCAGTAACCTTCAGGACATGCGTAGCCCCTATAATCTGTGAAGCTCTATGGTCCCAGTATCTCCAATTGCCTGCATAGACTTTTTGGTCTCCATAGCCTCTATAAGCCTGTAGCCACTATCACCTGCATGGTCTTTATGACTTGAGTATTCTATGACCTGTGTAGATTCTATGGCTCAAGTAGCCTCCACGACCAGTGTAAAACTTATGATCTGCATAGTCTCTAATTCCTTAGTTTCCTGAATGACATGATAAGCCTCTATGGTCTTAGTTATCTAAATGACGTTAGTAGCCCCTATGAAACTGTATTACCTGAGTACCCTAAATGGCCTTTGTAGTGCCTATGACCTCATAGTCTCTCTAACCTGAGAAACATCTATGGTCTCAGGAGCCACTTTGACCTGCAACGCATTAATTGCCTGAGTAGTTTCTATTGCCTAAGAACCTTCTATGACCTCTTTGACCTGCATAACTTCTATGACCAGAGCGGTCTCTTTGGCCTCACTATGTCTGTTATGGTTTGAATGTGAGGTGTCCCCCAAAAGCTTACATGTGAGACAATGCAAGAATGTTCAGAGGAGAAATAATTGGGTTGTGAGTGTCTTAATCCAATCAATAAATTAATTCCCTGATAAAGATTAAGTAAGTGGTAACTGGGTACCTGAAGTGGTAGGCTGTGGCTGGAGGAGGTGGGAATTGGGTCCTGGCTTTGTGGTGTATAGTTTAATCTGGCAAGTGGAAACTTCTCTCTGCTTTCTGCTCATCATGTGAGCTGTTTCCCTCTGCCACACTCTTCCACCATGATGATGTGCCTTACCTTGAGCCCCAAGGAAAGGAACTGACCTTCTATGGACTAAGACCTCTGAAACTATGGAGCCCTCAAATAAACTTTTCTTCCCTAAAATTGTTCTGGTCAGATCTTTTAGTCACAGCAGCAAAAAAGCTGATTAAAACAATGTCTACCACACACTTTATAATCAAAACACTCCCTGATCAAAATAGTAGTTATGACCTGCATAGCCTCTTTCACCTATGGCAGCTTCTATTGTTGCTTAGCAACTGTGACCAAATAGCCTCTAAGACCTGTATAGACACTATGACTAGTTAATCCTCTGTGACTGCCAACTGCCTCAATGACCTGAATCCTCTATTACCTGTAACTGCTATTCCCTGCATAACCTATATATGATTTGCATAGTGTATTTTTCCTGAGTGATCTGAATAATCTTATGAGCCCCCCCTTGACCAGAATAGACCCTATGGTTTGAGTAGCCTTTATGAACTGTGTGCCCTCATAACCTCTATGAACTACATAGCCTTCATGATTTGTGTAGCCATTATGGCCTCTGTAGCCTGTATGACCCACATAGGTTATCTGACCTGAATAGCCTCTGTAACCTGATTCCTCTATGACCTGTATAGCCTCTATGAGCTGCCTACCATTTATGGCCTCAGAAGCCTCTTTTTACCTGCATACCCTTATGACCTAAGTACCCTTGATGATCTCCATAATCTCTATGACCTGATTGCCTCTATGACTTGTGCAACTTATATGATCTGCCCGCCCTGTAAGGTCTGAGGATACTCTATGTCCTGTGTAGCTCATTGCTTAGTATGTGCTTTGATTTCTGTAGCCACTATGCTTCTGCAGCCTCTCTATATTGTGTGCTCTACATGGCCTGAGTAGTCTCTGTAGCCTGTGTTGCCTCTATGGCCTGCTTAAAATGTATTCGATAGCATGCATAAAATCTATGGCCTGAGTAAGTCTATGACTTTATCCTGAGTAACTTGAATTATCTGCCTATCTTCTATGACTAGCATAAAGTGTAGATTCTATGTCTGCACAGCCTTTATAGAATGAATAATCTAAATGATCTGAGTGCCCTCCATGGTCTTAATTGCCTCTCTGGTCTCTGTATCCTCCATGTTCTGAGTAGCTTCCCATAACATGCACAACCTCTTTGATCTGAGTACATTCTATGACTACAGTAGCCTCTATGGCCTTAGTAGCCTCTATGATTTGGGTAGCATATATGACCAGATTTGCCCATCTGACTACAGTAATCTCTGTGACCTGAAGAACAGAGATTGCCTTTGCAGCATAAATTATCTTAGTAGCACCTATAACCTGTTTAGCCTCTTTTGCCTGAGTAGCCTCCATGACCTGAGTAGTCTCTATGATTTGCATAACCATTTTGAGCTGGCTTGCCACTATGACCTCCAAGGCATCTGTTCCCTAAGTAGCCTCCATTGCCTGCATACCTTCTATGTTCTTAATAGCCTCTATGAACTGAGTCCTTCTATGACTAGCATAATACTTATAATTTGGCGAGCTTCCATGATAGGCATAGACTCTTCGACCAGACTGTTTGTATGATTCTACTGAGCTCTATACCCGGAGTACCATCCAGGAACTGAGTTACCTATATAACAACAGTAGCTTCTATGTCCTGCAAAGCCTTTATGTCCAGCATACACTGCATGGCATGCATAGCTTAAAAGACTTGCTTCTATTATCTAAACAACCATTATATCCTGGGTAGCCTCTTTGCCTGGGTAATCCACTAAGACCTGAATCCCCAAAATGGCCTTAATAGCTTAAAAGATCTTAGCATCCTCCATAGCCTATGTAGCTTCTCTTAACTGCATAGCCTTCAATACCTGCATAAGTGATCTGAAAATTTTCTGTGTCCTAAGTATACTATATGATATGTGTATCTCCCATAGCTCTAGTAATATAAATGATCTTATGATCCCCTCTGACCTGCATAAACTATGACATGAATAACTTATATTATCTATGAAGACTCTATGTCTACGTATCCTTTTGGTTGAGCATCATAAATTGCATTAATAGCCCATATGACCATATAGTTTCTATAGCCTGAGTAGCCATTATGACCTAAATAACTTCCATGGTCTCTGTAGCAACTATTACCTGTGTGTTACCTATGACTAAAGTTTTATTGCTTATTTACTTCCAATTACCTATATTGCCTCTATGAACTGTGTAGCCTTTAAAAACGGTGCAAATTCTCTGACCAGCATAGCTTCTATGTCCTGCGTAGCCTCTATGACTCCACAATCTATATGACTTGTGAAACCTTGATGACCTGAGTAACTTAAATGTCCTGAGTAGGTTCCATGACCTTGGTAGACACTATGGCATGAATAACTTCTATGACAGAATATTTTCTGTAAACTATATAACTTCCACAAGCAGCATAGCCTTTATGGCAAAGTAACTTAAAATTACCTGAGAAGCTTCTATGAACTTAGTAGCTTCCATATTGTTTGTAGCAACTATCTTTAGTTAACTCTATAAACTGAGTAGCTTGCATGAACTATGTTGCCTCCAGTGTAGTCTTTATGACCTGAGTAATCAATTGGAAATGGGCAGTCTGTAATACCTGCTTATCCTCAATGACCTGCATAGCCTCTATTGACTTCGAAGACTCTATGACCTATTTAGCATTTAAGGCCTGAGCCATCTGAATTACCTCAGTAGAGTCTATGACAACTGCTATGACCTTTGTAACCTCTATGGCATTAGAAGATGCAATGAACTCGGTATACTCTTTTACTTGTTTATCCTCTATCAGCTACATGTGCACAGACTTTGTGGCTTGAGTAATCTAAATTACCTTCCTATCCTCCTTGGACTTACCAGCCTAAAAGTCTTGGTACCCCTTATGACCTGTGAAGCCTCTATATTCTGAGGACCCTCCATGGATTGAGGTGCTTCTATGACCTGAGTAACCTCTACGATATGAGCATTCTCTAAGATCTATGTAGACTCTATGACCTATATAGCTCTATGACCTGTGTAGCCTCTATTTCCTGATTAACATCTATGGCCTGCTCATCCTTTATGGCCTGAGTGGCCTCTATGACCTGAGTAGACATGAAGAACTTCAAAGCATCTATAAACTATGTAATCTGTTTGACCTGTGTAGTATCAGATTCCTGAGTATTCTCTATGACCTGTGCAGCCCATATGACATGCATCATCTCTATGACCAGAATATGTTCTATGTCCTCTCTTATATCTGTGGTCTGATATCCATAGCCTGTAGTGCCTGCATACCCCCTAATACCTGAGTAGACTCTAGGAACTGAGCAGCCTCTATTACCAGAGTAACCTGTAACATCTGCGTAGCTTCTATGATATGCATAGTCTTAGGATTTTCACAGATTCTGTTTTAGGCAGTTTTCTTTGCTACTGTGACTAAAGGACCCAACCAAAAGTAGAGGAGTAAAAGTTTATTTGGAAGCTTATGGTTTCAGAGGTTTCAGTCCATAGACAGTAGGCTCCATCCCCTGGGGCTTTAGGTGAGGTAAAACATCATAGTGGAAGAATGTGGCAGAGGAAAAGAGCTCACATGATGATGACAAAGCAGAGAGAAGGAGACCACACTCTCCAGACCCAAAATATATACCCCATAACCACATCCCCAACGAGCTGCTTCCTCCAGCAACACCCCAACTGCTTCCAGTTACCACTCAATTAATCCCATTAGGGATTATTTCAGTGATTAGGTTAAGGCTAGAGCCCAATAATTTTTCCTCCAATACTTCTTGCATTGTCTCACACGTGAGTTTTGGGGGTGTCACCACAGCTAAACCATAACAGACTCTAAGGCCTTAGTAACCTCTTTGATTGTATCAGTTACCTGCATATTTTCATGACCTGTATTGACTTTATACATTATGAGCCTCCATGATCTCAGTAGTAGCAATGATCTGCATAGTCTCCATGAACTGCTTAGCTTTCATGTCCTTAGGAGGCTAAATCTCCTGAGTAACCTCTATGTACTAAGGAGATCCTATATCCTGGGTAGCCTCTATAACCTTAGTAGCCTCTTCATGTGTAAACACGATGACCCAAATAACCTTTATGGCCCAAGTATCCTAATTGATTGAGTTACTTCATTAGCCTGAGTAGCCTAAATAGCCTTAATAGACCCTATGACTTCTATTGACCCTATTACCACCAGAACCTATGTGTCCACTAACATGCATAACCTTTATGTCCTAGGTAGCCTATGTAAACTTATAACCCCTAAAGTGAGCTGAGTGGCCCCTATGACCTTATCAGTGTCTATGGTTTGATGTCCAAGATGTCTAGGTTCTTTGGCCTAAGTTTCCTAAATAACATTACTACCTCTATGAACCTAATAGCCTTTATGTCCTAAGTAGACTTTGGGACCTGAATAGCCTCTATAAACTGTGTAATATCTATGAAATGCATATCTGCATAACCTCTATGGCCTGCATAACCTCTATTTCCTTACTAGCCTCTATGTCTCAAATGGCCTGTATAGACTGCATAGGCTAAATGACCTGAATAGCCTTTAGGCCACTGTGATCACCGTAAATTCTATGACTAAGTAGCCTCTACTACCTGTGTAGTATCTATGATCTATTTAGCCTTTATGGCCTTGAGTAGCTTACATGACCTGAGCAGACTCTATATTTGCATAGCCTTATGACCTGGAAAACCTCTATTAAATCCTGAGTTTTAGTTACCTAAGTATCTCTTATGATCAGTTTATATTTTTTTGCTTCTTTTTTTAATTTACTTATTGATTCATTGAACACAAATGGAGTACAGCTATTGTTTCTCTGGTTGTACACAAAGTAGAGTCACACCATCTGTGCATTCATACATGTACACAGGGCAATGATGTCTGTCACACATTCTGTGATTATACTCTCCCCCCCCCTCTGACCCCACCCCTCCCTTCCCTCTATGCTATCTATCCTTCCTCCATTCTTGCCACCCTTCCCCCCACGTTATGCATCATCATTCACTTATCAGAGAGACCGTTCAGCCTTTGCATTTTTGGGATTGGCTAATCTCACTTAGCGTAACAGTCTCCAACATCATCCATTTTCCTACAAATGCCATAATTTTATTCTTCTTTATGGCTGAGTAATATTCCATTGTGTATATATACCACAGTTTCATTATCCATTCATCTATTGAAGGGCATCTAGGTTGGTTCCACAATCTAGCTGTTGTGAATTGAGCAGCTATGAACATGATGTGGCTAATCAAGATCGGTTTATTATGTATGACCAGAAGAGTCTCTATTGCCTGCATTCTCTCTGTGAACTTCATTGGCATTTTGGCCAAATTAGCCTAAATGAGATTATTTGCTTCATGATCCACACATTCTTTGTGTCCTGAGTAGACTCTGTGAACTGGGTATTCTCTGAACTGAGTCAACCATGGCCAGCATAACCTCTATGACACGCATAGTACCTAGACTTTGCATATTATCTATGAAGTATCTGCAAACACCTGCAAGTCCTCTATTACCTGCATAGCCTCTATCCTCAGAAGTCTCTATTGTCTCTGTAGCCTATGGAATGAGTAATGTAAATCACCTTGGTATCCTCTATGACCTAGTAGCCACTATGTCTTCTGTTTCCTCTATGGATGAGTAGCCTCTATGACCTGCATAGATTCTATGACATGCTTCATATTTATGGCCTGAGAAATCTCAAACACCTGAATAATGTCTATGACCTGCAAGGCATCTATGACTTGAGTTTAGTTTTAAGCTCTTATAAATGGTCCTATTGTCCCTTATGACCTATGGAGCTTCCATGAACGGTATAAATTTATGACCTGCATGTCTCTAGAAGATGTGGGTTAATCAAATGCTTAGAGTTTATCCCATAAGTAGGAGACTCAGAAGCAAAAATGCCAATTGTAGGCATCCTGAGGCAATTCCAGGTAGGAACAGGGAGTGAAAGATTCTGATAGGAGATTTTTTTTTACTGGATTTGGGCATACCTGAATCCCCATAGAGCCTGACTGGAGAATTATGCTAGCATGGATGCCTACTCTAGGCTGGGAAGACAGACTGCCACATCTTCTGCATCTTATCCCTAGACTAGTGACCTTGTAGTAATCTATTCTTGCTAGACTGAGTTGATAACTTGGGAGCATGTATATCATACAATTCCTTGCCCTGGGTCTCAATGCAAGGAAAACCTGACTATACTGTCTGACTTCCATAGCCATTAGGACCTTCATAGACATTATAACATGAATAGACTTGTTAAATTTTGTAGCCTCTATGATCTGTATAGTCCTATGACATATGTCACCACCATAATATGCATATACTTTATGGTCTTAAATGATTTGCATAGCCTGTATGGCCTTAATGGACTAAATAACTGTAAGGTATCGTCTATGATCTGCATAGCCTAAGGAGTCAAGTGTTCTGCATGACCAGAGTAGCCTCTGTGACATGTATAGTCTTTATGGTTTGAGTAGCCTGAATTACTCTATAGTCTCAGTGACCTAAATGACCTTAATAGGCCCTATGATTTGCATAGACTTTATCCCTAAATAGCCTCAATGCAGCTATATACTTTATAATCTTATTAGTCTCAATAACCTGTGTAGCCTTTATTACTCACAAAGCTTCTATGGCTCAGTAAACCCCCCAAAATGTGTGTCATGAATGTCCTGAGCAGCTTCTATTGCTTAAATTTCTTTCTTCTGAATAGCATCTATGAACTGAGTAGTATCAATGGCCTATAGTGACTCCATGATCTGCTAAACATTATGGTTTATGTAGGCTAAATTATGTCAATAGCCTGTATCACCTAAGTATCCACTATGTCCTTTCTGTACTCTATGACCTGAATAGTCTTTGTGGCTGACCAATCTCTATGGCATGCGTAGTATCTATGATCTGAGTATTCTGGATGGCCTACATAGCATCTATGACCCAAATATCCTCTATATCCTACGTAGTTCTATGGCTTGAGTAGCCTCTATGTTCTAAACACCCTCTATAGTCTAAGTGGCCCCTCTATTCTGTGTAGTCTCTATGATTTATGGCCTATATATGGCCTAAGTTGGCTTTATAACCTGAGTAGCCTGTATGCTCTGAGTATCCTTTTTTGCCTACATAGACTCTATGAACTTACTTGCCTCTATAATTTGCATAGCCTTTATAGCCTGAACACTTTCTATGATAAGCCTAAACCCTTTGACCTGCATAGCTTTATGGTCTTAATTGTCCAAATGATCTGCATAACCTCTAAGGCCTTATTAACCTAAATAACCTTAGTTGATCTGATGACCTGTAGAACTTTTATGTCTTGTGTTGCCTCTATGTTCTGAGTAGCCTCCATGGCTTGCATAGATTCTCTAGCCAGAGTAATTTCCATGACCTCTTTAGCATCTTTTACCTTAGTAGCTTCTATTACCTGTATACCAACTATGTACAGAATAGCCCCTTAGAACTTAGTAGCCTCTATGACTACCATAACTTCTATGACTTAGCCTGAGTAAGCTATGACATAGCCTCCATGATTTGTTTAGCATTTATGCTCTCCATAGCTTCTATTACTATAATAACCTAAAAAGTCAAAGAAGCATATATGACATGTGTTTATTTCATGACCTGCATATCCTTACTAACTACATAGTCTATGAGGCATGAGTAGATGTCTTGTGTGCATTTCATGACCTGTGTAACCTTATGAACCACATAGCCTATATGGCATGAGTAGGAATCAAGATAGGTATAGTCCCTATGAATTGAGAAGCCTCTTCTGCCTGAATTCACTCTGTGCCCTGGGTAGCCTGTTTGAATTAAGGCACCTCTATGACCAGAGTAACATCTTTTATTTCATACCCTCTAAGACTTGTGTAGTTTCAATCACCTGAAAAACCTCTATGACCTCTATGCCCTCTATTGCCTGTGTAGCATCAATGACCTGAGTAACTCTATGACCTGCATATCTTCCATGAGCTGTATAAGCTCTATGACCTGTGCAGTCACTCTGACCTGCATCATCTTTATGACCTGGGTTGCCTAAATAAACATATTTTCCCCTTCAACTTTCATAGCAATTATGATCTACAGAGCTTCCATTACCTACTTAGTATCTGAATCCATTTTGTCTTGTATAACTTGTGTGATCTCTTTGGTATGAGTAGTATAAATGATCTTGGCAACACCTATGACCCATAGAGCCTTTTGTCTTGAGTGACCTCCATGACCTGAGTAGCCTCTGGTTCCTATGTAGCCTGTATTACCTAAGTAACCTACATAGTATCTATAGTCTAAATAGCCTCTGTTTTCTGTGTATTCTGTGTAATTTGCATAGGGTTTCTGGCCTGATTAGCTAAAATATCCTTAGGTAGTACCTATGGCCTGGATAGCCATTATGGCCTCACTAATGTAAATGACCTAAGTAACATGTATGACCTAGTAGCCCCTATGGTTTCCATTGCCTCTTTGACTGAGTGGCTCTATGATCTGAGTAGACTCTTTGACCCACATAGGTTTTATGGCTTAAGTAGCATGAATGACATGAGAAGTCTCTAATATCTGAGAATCTCTATGACCTGAGTAGCCTACATGAAATTTTTTGCTCCTGGGACCTATGTATCCTCTATGACAAGCATAGTCCCTAGGACATGCATAGACTCTATGCCCTGAGTATCTTCAATGGCCTGCATAGACTGTATGGACATTAACCTCTATAATCTATATAGCCTCTATCACATCAATAACCCAAATGGCCTTAGTATCCTGTATGAACTCTGTAGACACTATTGCCTGACTATCCTCTATGACCTGCATAGTTTCTATTCATATAAAGCTTTTATGCACTGCATAGCCTCTATGACCTATGTAAGTCACCTCTAGAGCCTGATTAGCATCTATGTTCTGTATAGAGGTATGCATAGTTTTTATAACCTGAGTAATCAAAATGAACTCAGTAGTTTCTATGACTTAAGTAGTCCCTGTGATTCATGTAGATTCTATGGTCTGAGTATGCTCTATTACCAGCATTGACTCTATGATCAGTGTATTGTTTATGGCCTGAGTAGGTGATCTGTATATCCTCCATGTAATTAGAAACCTAAATTACCTTAGTAGCCCCTATTACTAGCATAGTCTCTATTAACTACAACATCTCTATGATCTGAGTAGCCTTTCTGGCTTAAGTAACCTCTATATCCATAGTATCCTCTTTGACCTGCATAGCATTATACCCTAAATAGCTATTATGAAATTAGTAGTCACTATGATCTGGATAGCCTCTATGGCCTGAGCATACATTGTGAACTGAGATTCCTCCATGACCTGTAAAGCTTCTAAGATTTAAGTAGCCACTTAAATGGAGGGACCTCCATACCATCTATGACCTAAAGTCTTTTGCCTCTCTACCTTGAGGACCTGATAAGCCTCTATCAACTGTGTAGCCTCTACACTCAAATTAACTTCTATGACCTGCCTGGCACCTATGACTAGTATAACCTCTGTTACCTGTGCAGTGTAGATGTTATGAAATGAGTAGCCTAAATGAAATTCCAGGAAGAAGGAGAACACCATGTGTCTGGTGAGGGTATGGTCTGACCCCAAAATGGGAGTTGGATGTCAATGGCACATGATAGGAGCACTTCATCCAGGCTGTGGTTCATGCTTCCATCTTCTTCAAGGGTCTTCTAGTTCAACATTATGGCTTTGGAATTACCCTTCTCTGAGCATTATTAGAAGGCAATAAATTGGTCACATTTGGGTAGTCAGGAGCCAAATGAAAACTTGAGATGTGGAAACATTAGAGGAATCTGAGTAAGTCTGAGGTAAAGTTATCACTAAAGAAGTTGAAGACCACCAAGATTAAAGTTGTTACACATAGACTGCCTGAAATAATTCCAGAGAGTAAAAGGGGAAAAATATTTCTGGATGGACTAGAACCTCTTTTCTCAGAGTATACTTGTGATCTGATCCCAGGGAGAATCTAGGATGCAAAATGTGCAGACTTGGGTGACAGAGCCCACATTTCTGAGGATTCCTCTGTCCCACATTTGTGATGTTTTAAGTAGCCTCCCAAGGTCAGAATAATCACTGGATGGATTGGTCACAGCTGAGAAGCCAAAAACCCAATTTCCAGACTTCCCTTTCTGGAACTTCTGGTAGAAAAGGGAAGCTGAAGATTTCAACAGAAGTTTTGGAAAAAAACAGGATACAAATTTTCCAGATACAGGAAACTCGTGACCATTCATGAAAGGAATAGGGTGAATTGACACTCAGCATGTAAAGATGCGGCAGCTCTCACCTTGGGACCATACCTGGAAGGGAAAAACACAGTTCAATTTTCAAAAGAAAGAACTGATTCTCCTTTGAGGTGGGCATGGCTGAGCCCCAAGTACAGGCGTGATTACCAGTGCAGGTGTGCTGAACCCTGTACCCAAACTCGAAAAAAAAGCACCACGTTCTTGCAGGTACTTCTGGCACAAGCTTGGGTCATTGTCATTTACTTCCAGTGGTCAGATAGAGAAAAAAAATAGGAGAATTGTTTTTCACCTTTTTAGAGCCAAGGGCTAAATTGAGTGGTTTTCCCTACCAGAATCCATATGAAAAGTGGGGTAATCCATAGTTTAGTATTTATCACATGAATAGCAGACCCAGTTGCAAAGTTGCCAGTTGTTGGCAGGGTGAAGTTATCCTAGTCAGGAATGGAATAAAACAACACTGCATGAAAAATAGTGGAATGAGACAGACATCACTACCTATGTACATGTGTGATTACACAAATGGTATGAATGTATATCACGCACAACCATAGAAATGAAAATTTGTGCTCCATTTGTGTGCAATGAATCAAAGTGAAGTCTGTAAAAATTTAAAAAATAAATAAAAATAGAAGGGGAATTATTCTCCCAGGGTGTGGTAGTGCCTGATTCCAACTTTGCCCTGAGAGGGAATTGCACTATTCAGATGCCTTTGACAGGAACATAGACCACCACATCTGCCACATCTTGGTGACACCATGGAGAGTTTTTAGGTATTTTCCTTCTTGCTAGTCAGAAGAGAGGATGAATTTGTCACAGTAGGTAGGCAGGAACCACAAGACATACTGTGCCTATACTTGAATGCAAGGAGAACTGAGGTAAAGCTGAACTAAAAGTTTCCACAGTGAGATGTAAGAAACCCAGAATGAAAATATGGGAGTTTATTCAGCCCAAGTACCTTCTTAGCCTGACAGCAGTGAGGATATTACAGGAAGGAGGAGAAAACTGCTTCTTTGGTATGGGCTCCTGGATGGAAGGTGATTTACCCATGCTCAGAGTCTTTCACTCAGGTTGGGATCCCAAGCATCCACATTCCTCTGGGTTCCTCTGGCTAAAACTTATGACACTGGAATTATCCTTATGAGACTCAGAAGGAGAAAAATTTTCATTTCTGGGCAATGGCTTTGTAGCCTGAATTGTCTGTGTACCCTCTCTGACCTGTGTAGCCTCTATGATCTGAGAAGACACTAAAGATTCACTGTCTCTAGGTCATGAATAATGTTTTTGGCATGAATAGTGTAGATGAACTCATTTGTGTTCAGAAGAACTCAGAAGCCTATATGACCCCAGTAGACATTCAGACCTTCATATCCTCTATGGAAAAAGTAGCCTTAATTAAATACATAGCCTCTCTGGCTTGATAGCCTCAATAATTTGCATATCCTCTATAAGTGAGTAGATTTAGTGTCCTGTGTATCTGCTATGACCTACATATTCTATATACCTTGAGTAGCCTAAATGACTAGTAGCCCCTATAACCTTCATAGCCTCTATTGACTTGCTTAGCCTATACGGCCTGAGGGTCCTCTATACCCTGTATTGCCTCTATTGACTAAATAGACTTTGACCTGTGAAAACTCTATGATTTATGTTTCCTATGTGACCTGTGTATTTTTATGGCCTCAGTAGTATAAATAACAATAGAAGCCCCTATGACCTTCATAGCTCTATGGCCTGAGCAGACCTGACCTGAGAATCCTCCTTGACACTAGCAGCCCCTATAAGCTGCATAGCCTATATGGCCTGAAGTGTCTACAATTCAAGTAGCATCTATGCATTGTATTGTCTCTAAGGCAACTGAATCCTCTATGATCTGCATAACCTTTATGACTTGAGTAGTTTATCCCGAGTACTCTTTAAGATATCTCTATCCTCTATGGCCAGAGTATCCTCTATCACTTACATAGACTCTATGATCTGAATATCCCCTATAACTTGTGTAGTTTCTATGGCCTGAGTAGTCTCTCTTGCCTGCAACCCAACTATCACCTGAGTAGTCTCTATTAACTGAGTTGCATGTGTGCTATTAGTAGCCCCTATGCCCTGTTTATCTTCTACCATCTTAGTAGTATCTATTATTTGAATATATCATTAGCATGAGTAGTGTCTATCAATGTAGTAGCCTCTTTGACCACTGTAACCTATATGACTTGCATAGCCTGTAGAACCTGCACAGCCTCTATGTACTGAATAGTTTCTATGACCTGAGTCTCTATGACCTATGTTACACCTATGATCTGAATAAGTTCTATGATCTATGTATCCACTGCTTCTTGAGTACCCTCGATGGCAAAACACCCTGTATGGCCTGAAAAGCCTAAATGACTTGAGCAGAATTAATGATAAGCATAGCCTCTTTGACCCAAGGAGACTTCATGATATGCATTACTTCTGTGGTCTGAATATCCTCTATGACCTTAGTACCCAATGTGTTGTGTACAGCCACTATTGTCTGAGCAACTTCTATGATCTCAGTACCCCAAAACAATCCAAGAATCCCCTATGACCTGCAATAATCTCTATGACCTGTGAAGGCAGTGTGACCCGTGTAGCCTCTGTGATCTGAGTAGCTTCTATGGCAAGTATTACATCTATGCACTGAATATATTCCATGACTCATGTTGCCTCTATATCCTAAGTAGCTTGCATTACCTGACTAGCCTCTAAGAGTTCAGTATACACTGTGACCCACTTAGTGACTATGTCCTTTGTAGCCTCTATGACATGCAGTCTGAATAGCTGGCTAAACCTCTATGGCCTGAGTAGAAGCTTTGACTTGCATAGTCTCTGTGATCTGATTAGCCCCTATGACGTATGTAGAATTTTTGGCCTGAGTAACTCCTATGACTTAGAAAGCCTCTATGAACTCCATGACCTCTATGACCTTTGAAACTTCTATGGCCAGAATAGCCACACTGACATTAGCAACCTTTTTGACCTGCATAGCCTCAATGGCTAGAGCAGCTTCCGTGACATGCAGAACCTCTATGGCCTGTGTATCCACTGTGAACATAGTATCTTCTATGTCCTATGTAATCACTATGACCAGACATCATATGTGACTAATTACCATAAATTAGCATAGTGACCTAATTACCTGTGTAGCCTCTATTACCTGGGTAGACTGTGACCTGTGTTGCCTGTTTTACCTGCATAGCCTCTATGGTCTGAGTAGCCTCTGTGAACTATGTAACGTTCAAAATCTGTACAATTTCTTGCTCTGTGCATCCTCTCTAAACTGTGTAGCCTTTGTTGCTATAGTAATCTAAATGACCTGATTCATCCCTTATGACCTCAGTAGCTATTATGACCTACTTAACCTCTTTAACCCACATAGCTTCTATGATCTGCATTTCAATTATGACTTTAGTTGACTAAAAGGCCAGAGGAGCCTCTATGACCTGAGTAGCCTCAATGATCTGAATGAATTTGTTAGACCCTCTGATCTGAGAGAACTCTTTGACTTGTGTATCCTCTGTGATCTGTGCAGAGTTGCCTTAAAGACCTGAGAAATCTCAATGACCTCAGCAGCATCTATGACCAGTATAGCCCCTATGATCTCTGGACCCTCTAAAATATGTGGAGGCTCTGTGGCCTAAGCATCCTCTATGACATTAGTAGCATTATGTTTTCTATAACCACTGTAACCTGAGTAACCCCTATGGCCTAAGTAACCTACTGATTTTATCACCTATTACCAATGTGTGTAACTTCTTTAGTGTGAATAGCCCCCCTGACCTCCATAGCCTCTTCGAATCAACTATCTCCTGTGAGCTGAGTGTCATGTGTGTCCTGGGTAGCCTGTATTATATTTGGACCATGTATGAACTGAGAGACATTTGTTAACTGAATAACCTCTAGATCAGATTAACTCCTATGTCGTGCATAACTTCTATGTCCTGAATCAACTTCAAGGCTCGTGTGGCCTGTATGATCTGCATAATATGCCTGGCATCACTACCTCTGTGCCCTGAGTATCCTCTATTAACTCTGTATAGTCTATGACATGCATAGCCCTCATGGTCTGAGTAGCCTAAATGGTCTGAACAGTCTCTATGATCTCGGTAGCCACTATGACCTGCCTGTTTTAATGCTCGAACAGCCTCTATGACCTGTGAAGTGTTTATGGCTCGAGTAGTAAAAATGACATAAGTTGCTCCTACATGTGTTGTATGCATTTTCTGAAAAGACTATTAACTGGGAACCTTCTATTCCCTGAATACCCATATGAATTGATAGCCCTCATGGCCAATATAAACTCTATGATCTGAGTATCTTTATGACATGAAAAACTATAATACCCATGGATACTGTGTGGCCTGTGTATGTTTAATGGCCTGCATAGCCTCTTCAGTGAATGTACCTTCTATGAATTGAGTAATTCCATGACCTGCATACCTACCATTACCTGACTACCATTAATGGCCTGAATAGACCTTTAAATGCCCTTTGTAGCCTCTATGACCTTAGTAGCCCCTATGAACTCATTAGCATATAGTGCCTGTCTAGACTCTATGATCAAGGAGCCTTTATTTCCTGAGTGTTTATTTGCCCTACTAGCCACTATGATCTAAGTAGCCTGAATGACCTGTGTAGCATCTATGGTCTGAATACTGTCTATTGCTTGTGTATGATTTTTGACCTGAGTATCTTCATGGAACTGAGTAGCTTCTATGACCAGCATAACTTCTATGTGCTGCATAGCCTCTGTGACTTACACAGCCACTGTCAGATGAGTAGCCCCATGACCCACATAGCTTGTGTAATCAAGTTTCCTCTATGACCAGCATATTCTCTATGACTTGTGTAACTTTTGCCATGAACTGCAAGAACTGTTAATTCAGAAACCAGTGAGGAGCAATGGGGGATTGAGAAAAGATGAATACATAGAGAGAAAAAGCTGGAACCAGGTGGGACATCACCCTCTGATGGAGGAGAAATGACCCAGACCTATTTCATCACATTTATTATATAGGTTTTATTATCAAAAATTTTTCTGTGAGAAAGTTTCTTCAAAGCATGTATTACTGAAGTTCGAAGTATTGCAGACCAATTATAATTATCAACTTGTGCTCATAATTCTCTATCCCTGGCAGCTTGGATCTGAACTCAGGGTCAAGACGGATAGTCCCATGCCTAGCACAGAACTTCCTTTAAGCAAAGTGTCACCATAGCAACTGGGCAGTCTTGAACTGCACCTTTGCACAGAAAATTCCCAGCACAGGTGCAGCTCCTGATGTAGGACAATGTAGTATATTACATAATGAGATCATGATTCAAATCACTACTCCTGACAACCTTTATTGTTGGAGTAGCCTACATGATAGGTGTAGTTGTATTAGTCAGGGTTATCTAGAGGAACAGAATCAACAGGAAGTATGATTATAAAAAAGAGATTTATTAGATTGGCTTACACGACCAGAGACTGGATAGTCCACAATGGCTGTCTGCAGCTGGAGAGCTGGAAGAACCAGCAGCTGTGCAGTACAAGATGGAGAAGCCCCAGAACAAGAAGGATCAACAGTGCTACCCTAGTCCAAGACCAAGGCTTCTGGAAACTACCTGGAGAATCACTGGCAGAGTCCACTTTGGAAGAGTGAAGAAGCAAGAGTCCAATATCCACAGCCAATCAAAGCAGCAATGAAGAACCTGTTCAAGAAGAGTCAAATTTGCATCTGCATCTGCTTCTTTGTTCTTCCAACTTTTATTCCATCCAAGTTACCATCCTATTGGGAGATGCTGCCCATGCTTAGGGAGGGTCTCCACTTCATTTCACTAACCCACATTTCAATCAGTCCTAGACACACCCTCATAGATACACCCAGAAGCTTCTTAATCATTGTCATCTCTTGATTCAATCAAGTTGACAATTCAAATTAATCATTACAGTAGCTTTATGTCTTTTATAGCCTAAATGACCTCAGTAGGCTCTGTGGCCTGCATTGGTATCTAGTACTTATGTATCCTCAATGAATTGTGCAGCCTCTATGACCTTCATAGTCTTTATGGCCTAAGTAGCCTAAGTGTCCTCAGTAGGCTGTAATGACCTCAACTCAATAGCCACTATAGTTTTTTTGTTTGTTTGTTTGTTTGTTTTGCTTCTTTTGCCTGAGTATCCTTTATGAACTACAAAGCCTTTATGACCTACATAGATTTGTGACTTGTGTGGGATCTATGACCTGCATGGTCTCTATGACCTAAGTATCCTCTAAGGCCTGTTGGTTTCTGTAGCCTGAATATTTTCAAAGGCCTGCAAAGTCTTTATGCCCTTTGTAGCCTCTATGATCTGCTTAACCACTTTGCCCTCATAACATTAATGATGTTCCTGGCCCGTATGACTGAATAGCTTTTTATGACTGAATTTAGCCTCTATGGCCTTAGAAGCTTCTATGGCTTGTGCAGCCTCACTGTCTCCTATGTCATGAGCACACTCCATGTCCAGGGGCCCCTCTCTTTTCTGGGTAATCCTATTGCCTGAGGAGTTTGTTTAGCCTGTATAGCCTCTATTACCATTTTAGATACCATAACTTGTGTAATAGTATGCCTTTGAAACATAATGATCTGAGCAGCCTCTATTGTCTAAGGAGCCTGAATGATCTGTCTGTCCTCTATAGTCTTATTATCCTATATAGTTTTATTAGCCTCTATGGCCTGTATAGCCTCTGTTACCAAAACAGACTCTGTAACATTCATAGTCTTACATTCTGTGTAGCCTAAAATACGTTAGTATCTGAGTATCTTCTATGATTTGAGTAGCTTCTTTGATATTCATATCCTCTGTGACAAAGTAAACTTATAGCCTGTGTCACTCGAATTGCCTGAGTAACCTCTATGGTATAAGTGTCCTCTGTAGTCTGCATATCTTCTATGACTTGCATAGTTTCTAAGGTCTGAGTTTCCACATTGAACATTGTAGCCTCTATTTCTTGTGAACCCTCTAAGATCTAATTAGCATCTTGTCTTGTATAAATACTATGAGCTGTGTAGCCTCCATAACCTGCATGGCCTTTTGGCCTGAGTAACTGAAATGACCTGAGTAGCCTGTGTGGAATTCGAAGCCTATATGAACTTATCATCCCCTTTGATCTGCATAGCCCCTATGATCTGTGTAGTCAACATGACTTGAGTATCCTCTGTGGCTTGCTTTTCTTTATCACCTGAGAGACCTCCCCAATTTTTATAGCCTCTAAGGCCTGAGTACCTTGTATATCTTATGGATCCTCTATAACCAGCATATCATTGTAAACTGCATAGTCTCCATAGCCTGAGTAGCCTAAATGACCTCAGCAGAGCCTATGACCTCAGTTGAGCCTATTGCCACTATGACTATGGCCTGAATAACCTCTATGAGATAAGAATCCTATAATACCAGTACAGACTCTATGACCTACAGAGCAGCTATGAATGCATAGCCTCTATGGCATGAGTAAAATTTTTGGCCTGCCCAGACTCTACAGTGTGAGTTGTGTCCGTGACCTGCTAGACTCTATGACCTTATAGCTTCTATGGTCTCAGCCTCTGTGGCCTGTGCAGCATCAATTATCTGACCTGCATAACATTTATAGTCTGAGTAGCCTAAATGACCTAAGTAGCTTCTATGTCCTTAGTGGTCATGTGTTCTTTGTAGCCTCTATGGCCTGAATAGTCTCTATGACTTGTGTAGCTCCTTGGAACTAGTTAGCCTCTATGAATAGTAAAGCTCAATGACCTGTAAAAGCCTCTATGACCTATTTAGCCGCTGTGATCTGTGAAGTCTTCATCACCTGATTAACCTCTATGACCTGAGAGCCTCTGTGAACTTCATTATATCTATGACCTGCATATCTTCCTTGACTTGTATAGCCTCTATGACCTACATACCTTTATGGTCTGGGAAGCCTCTATGACTTGTATAGCATGTATGGTCTGAGAATCTTCTATTGCATGCATAGCATCTATAACATAAGTAACTTTAATGGATTGATAGCTTCTATCAGAAGTATAATATTTATGACCTCATAACCTCTAAGACCTAAGTAGCCTCTCCACAGACTCAATGGTTTGTGTATTCTCTATGACCTATGTAACATCAAAGACCTGTGTATTTCTGTGATCTGAATAGCATGGAAGACGTGGGCAGCCCCTGAGTACACTCTAAGGATTCTGCAGTCTCTATGACCTGTTTTGCCTTCTTGGCCTGAGTAGGCTAAACAATCTGTGTCACCTCTATTATCAGCATACCCTCTGTGACAAGTGATCTTTATGATCTGCATAGCTCTATGAACTGTGTAGCCTCTATGGCCTGAGTAGCCCTGTCTTGCCTTGCAGTCTATGACCTGCATAACTTTTATGGCCTGAGTCGCCTAAATGACCACAGGATCCCTGGACACCTTCACAGCCTCTGAGGTCTAAGTAGCATAAATGATCTTAATATCCCTTGTGACCTGTCTAACCTCTATGAACATCAAAGCCTCTATGATATGCATATCCTCTATAATCTGTGGACTCTCTATAGCCTACATATCTTCTATGGCCTGAGTAGCCTCTCTGGATTTATAGTATCCATGACCAGTATAGCTTTTATGGCCTCAGCAGCCTAAACGATCACGGTAGCCTAAATGACATCCGTAGTCACTAAGACCTTTGCATTCTCTATGGCCTGAGTAGCTTCTGTGAACTCTGTAGCCTCTGTGACCTACACAACTTCTATTCCCCAAGTATTCTCTATGATCCGCATATCCTGTATTGTTGAGTTATTTTAAATAAACTTAGTAGCCCCTAAGATCTGCTATCCTCAACACCTTGAGTAATACCTATGACCTAAATAGCCTCTATGACCTGCAATGTCTCTGTGATGTGAGCAGCTTCCATGACCTGACAATTCTCTACTGCCTGCTTAGCCTCTAAGTCTTGCATAGATTTGGTGGCTTGTGTAATGTCTACAACCTCTGAAAGCTTCTGAGACTGTTTAGTCTCTATGACCTGCCTCTTTTACTTGCATGGCCTCTATAGCCTGTGCAGTTTCTTTGACCTGAGTAGTCTCTATGTTCTGTGTCACATCTCTAACCAGTACAGCCTGTGTCACCTAAGTAGCTTCTTTGACATTCTCTAGGCTCTGAGAGCCAGGTAGCCTCTATAATCAACAATGCCTCTATGACTGGCATAAACTTTATGGCCAGTGAAGTCTGAGTCAACTCTATGGCTTTGTAGCCTAAATGGCCTCAGTAGCCCCCAAAACCTTTGTAGCCTCTATAAGGGTGGTAGCCTCTATTGCTTTAAGGACCTCTATAACCTGCTAACATCTAAATCATATATATTTGCAAAAAACTGCATAGCCTTTATGCCTGCATCCTCAATACCCTGAGTAGGCTAAATGTCAATAACCCCTATGGCCTCTCTAGTCTCTATGATCTAGTAGTCACTGTGACTTGCATGTTATCTGTGACTGAGAATCTTAATAACCTGAATATCCTTTATTACTTGAATATCATATATGACCTTAGTAGTCTGTATCAACTGTTTAGACTCTATGACCTATA
>JAJEJO010023642.1:0-10784 GCA_020662805.1 Glaucomys volans | reverse complement strand
GAAATCCTAACCCATGTGATGGTGTTGGAGGGGGGACCTGGGAGGTGAGGAGGTCATGAGGGTGGTGCCTTCATGGTGAGCTTAGCTCCTTCATAAAAGGAGGTGGAGAGCCAGCTCCCCTCTTACCTCCATGGGAGGTCACAGCAAGAAGGGGCTAGCCACCCAGAAAAGAACCTTCACCATGAGTGAATCATGATGGTGGCCTAGCCTCGTATTTCCAGCCTCCAGAGCTATAAGAAAGGAAGTGATTGTCATTTGAGTCACCCTGTCTATGGTGATTTGTTATGGCAGCACAAACTAAGACAGTAGCATTTGAACAATTTAGTACAGTAACTCTAAGGAGAAAAATAAACACAATGATTGTGATGATGGAGATGGTAGTGATGGTGATGGTGATGGTGATGGTGATAGTGATGGTGATGATGGTGACGATGGTGGTAGTGGTGATGTTGATGATGATGATGATGATGATGGTGATGATGGTGATGGTGATAGTGGTGGTGGTGATGGTGGTGGTGATGGTGATGATGGTGGTGGTGGTGGTGATGATGATGTGACATCTAGGTGGTCCTTACTATGTAATAGGTACTCTCAGTTGAGCTCAATGATTCTTCATTTACAGGTGATAAACTCAGGGGCAAAATCATAACCTTGTTAGTGGCACACAGCAATGAGCTGTAGACAGGTGTTGGCCTAGCAGTCTGCTCCAGCATCTAAGCCCAAGCCGAAGGTCAGGGTTTCTTCCCAAAAAGACAGAAGGCGGGTGTATTTATCTGTCTGGAACATGTGGACAGGGCTCAGGAGTCCCTCTGCTGCCTGCTGGTCATGTGGCATGAGGAGTCATAAGATTTTCCTGCTTCCTTGTCAGTATTGGGGGGTAGGGTACAGAATTACTGCTTTGCAGGGCTGTTTCCATGTTGAAATGAAAGGTGTAAGTACAAAGCTCTTAGAGGAATTTCTGGCCCCTGGTAACTACTCACTAAAGAATATTAGTCCTCATCATTGTAAGTATTGTCTTTTACATTTTGGGGAGGATATAGAGGAGAATAACCAAAGCCATCCTTGGAGGAGAGAGGTCAGGAGCCACGTACATGTCATCTCCAGGGAGCTTCTCACAGTCTCATCTGCCCACACTTCTCAGGTTTGCAATCAATGAATATGTCCAGGGAAAGCGGCCCTTCTCCTGCCCACCATCACTAGGGAGTGATGGGACGCAGACAGGAGGCAAGTGAACAATAGTGGAATCCTGTAGTTGTCCTGGAGAGTCCCATGGGAGAAGCACATGTTCCCATAGCCCACCCTGTGGCCTGGGTTAACTGGGGTTCAGGTGATGAATCTGCTGCTGGGTCACAGGAAGTTGTGGAGAGTCACTGTCTAGACATCTCTGTGACAGTTCTTGCTATCGTCATCATCCTTCCTGATTTAACTTTCTTTCTTTTTTTTTTTTTACTTTTTAATTCACTACTGAGCTATGGACTCTGGTGGAAGCATGGGACAAGGAATGCCTCTTTTGGAAATAGCAGAGTTAATTGCATACATCTACTGATTGTTATATAATGTTTGAGGTAAATGCAATTCCCAAAATAAACAAAGAAAATATTTGTGTCTATGTGTATACACATATAAAGTATGTATGTATTCCATTTTTGTTTTTAAACGTGGTACTTCTTAACTCTGCTATCTAAGCTGAAAAGTATTTAATTCTTCATTCTATTACCAACTCTTTTTTTCCAGTGCTGGGGATCCCAGGACCTCGTGCATGGGAGGCAGCTGCTCCACTATTGAGCTACATCCTCAGGCTCCTGCCATTAACAGCTCTTTCTCCCAAGAGGGAACTTCTGAACCCTTCAACAAGTGGTTAAAAGCATGCCTTAGAATTCAATTTTCCAAAATGTCCTGTGATTACTCTCAGGGTTCAACCACAGGGAAAGATAAATAGGAAAAGAAAGAGACAAATGGGACAAGAAAGAAAGGGAATGGGATTCTGACCAGCAGTACTGACTTTGCATTTCGTAAGAAATAAAAGTAATTTAAAAGCACATCGTTTTCAGTGATAAATCGCCTCCTGAGTGCAGTTACATAAAGAGACACAGGCGTCTCTGAGGACACTGGCTGGAGTCAGTGGGACGGCCACACAGACTACAGAGAGCTGGTGCTGGAAGTTCCTGGAAGTCACCGCTTCTATAAGGGCATCTCATCTCACAGAAAAAAATAATAAGTCAATTAAAACTGAAAAGAGACACTCTGCAGGTAGGATCACATGTGAGCTGCCTGCATTTTGTGCATTCAGAGAAAATGTGTTTTTGTGTTGGGTTTTTGCCTTTTCTGTTTGCTTTAGCAATTTCACACAGCCTGTCCTCAGTAACCCAACCCAGCATAAACCAACTCTGGGGTCACTAACCCAACACAGACTGCTTTCCTGAGATCTCCTGGCTTCAGGGCGCTAGAAGCAAAGCCATGCTGTTGACTGTGGGTCAAATCTCATCTGAAGGGTTGACTGGGGAGGGGCTGCTCCAGAATCCACTCAGTGTTGCAGTGGGCTCATTTCCCAATGGCTGTTGCCCTGAGAACCTCAGCTCCCTGTCACCTACAACTTGGAAACCTCCCTGGGCTCTGAGCCTCATGCCCTGTCCCCAGTGCAGCTCACAGCTGGGCAGCCAGGTTTCCTCAGAGGAAGCAACTGAAAGAACAGGGCACTCCAAACAGAAGCCACGGCATTTTTACATCCACATCAGAAGTGATGTTCTACTATTTCTGCTATATTGCATTCATTAGAAAAAGTCAATAAGTTCAACCCACAAGATTCAATTCTAATTGCTCTGAAAAGACACTTTTTTTTTATTTGCAATGAGTTTCAGGGTATGTTATATAGTATAATTATATGGAGATTGAAAGCAATGCTCCGACACTTGAAGAAGCCTGATTCACCATCTGTCAAGGAATGGACGTTATAAGAAGAGTGAGTTGTCAGAGGGAACCTGGTCCCAAGTCACTTTATGCTCAGGAACTCATTATGGAGTGTCCCGACTCTCCACATCCACTTTATTCCTTAAGATCCTGGCCTTGGCAGCCCTGGGGAGTATGAGCCAGCTCCAGTTGCTATCGCAGTTCACAACTTTTCAAAAGTGACTAATTAGGCGATGTCATTGGTGGTTCCCTTCCAAGGCCTCCTGTCACTCCAAGGAGAGGCCTCCTTGTGATTCCAGGTCTGCATCCATCACGCCTCTCTTCACTGGAAAATCTTCAATTCAGCCAAGAGAAAGCAGGTCACAGGCCGAGGCTTCAGCAGGCAACCAGATCTAAGTAGGACTGAGTACTATTTAAGGGAGGATTTAATAATTGTGTGGGATGGGTTGCTTCTGCAGGTGATACACTAAGTTTGAATCTTCTGGGAGTGATAGAAAGCTTCCTTTTAAATGTGTTTATTTAAGTGAAACCATGGAGCATATAGGCCATGACTGCTTTCTTTCATTGAATTCTGCATTTATAATACACATACATTATTAGGGTGAAGCTGAGAACTGCCTCTGGGTGTCATGGTCCAGCCACAGCAGGGCTAGAAACCCACCTCTCCCTCAGTAGAAAGGCAGGGCTGAGGCTCTGAACATCTCAGCAGCAGCTCTGCATCTCAGGCTCCCAGCAACATTGGTTTCTTTCCTTGGGTTCCTGGAAACATCAGTGTGGACTCAGTGGAGGGTCTGCCAGCGTGGACTGGAGTCCTAGGGACTGAGAAGTATGGGAAGCTGAATATGGAAGTAGCCCAGACTCTTCCAGTTCCTTCCCTTGGGGAGACCTCATAGCATCACTGGCTTTGGAAGTTAACGGGGCCTCCACCTGCAGCCTCCTTAGGTAAGCAGCTGCTTACCTGGTAAGCAGCTGCAGGAAGAAAACCCTGGTCTACTGTGGAGTCAGAAATCCAAAAAAGAAGGCCACAGAGTTTTACCTTTATTCTTAGCATCACAGAACCATGAGGAAGTCTGTCATATTTCCCAGAATAATAGCTTGACTTCACCTTCCCATCCTCTCAAGTTGCCACTGAAAAAAACAATATCCCTTCTGATGGAGAAGCTCGAACTCCGACTACTCACAGGCAGACTGAGCAGTGGCTGGAGCCTCACAGGGCGGGCAGAGGCCTGGCATTGAAAGAGGCAGTGAGCTAGGGTGGGGGGTTCTTGTGAACTGCTCACCATTTTTTAAATCCACATGCTCTAATTTCCATTCTGTGTGCCTTCTAGAAACAGACGAGCTTATCTGAGCCAAATGTCTATGTACAAATCTCTCTTGGGCAAAATCCTGACTTAATTTCCACTCAGAGTGACACGTGGCCATGTCCACAGGCCCACCAGGCCCATCACATCTGAATAACTGTGGCTGGACAGATGTAAGGTGGCCCCGTCCCAGATGCTCTTCCAAGTGCCATTGTGGATGTGAAAACATTATCAATTGTACTTTTAATGTTCAGCAAATTGCCTCCAAATTTGCCCCAAGGCACATGTATGGATCCAGCAGCTGGTGGGCATTCCGATCTTACCACGTAAGTGAAATTTCAGCCTCCTTGTGGATTAACTGGGGGACCTTGGAAATATCTCCCAGAATCTGTCATCATGTCAGTTCACCAATGTCCTCAGAGACACTCACAAGGCATGAACCCTGAGCCCAGGACTTCAGGTTCACTAGTTGTCTCCCCTCTGGCTGGGCACGCCCTGGACTCTGTCCTTATGGTGCCTGTGACTCCTGCAGATAGAGCATCTTGCTGTTGGACTCAGGCATATTTGACTCAATCCCCGGTGTTATTGTTCTGAGGCTAAAATGCCTCTGACTCATATCTTTGCTTTTGTCTCCATGGTAAATGAGTGCAATGTTTATTTCCAGCCCTGCACTGGTGGAATCCTCTCGGCAATATCGGCAGGTGGAGGAATGAGAGGCAGCCAGCCCGGCTCTCCCCAGATGGCCTTTCTCATTTCTCCAGCCACGCCGCCGCAGCAGAGCCAATCCCGCAGCCCCCTTTCCGTCTCTAACTCACCTGATGCACGACAGGAGCCTCCCATCCCCAGTGATTCTCATTTAGCGTGGGTCTCATTTCTAATTCTCCCCCCCCCCAATTCTTTCTGCTGTTTACCCACCAACACGGAAACCTTTAGAAGTCTGAGATGTGCTGGGTGCCGTCCTCCATTTAAAGCAGAGAGACCACCGGCCCCTGAGCGCCCACCCTGCCCATCCAATCTGAGCATGAGCACAGGTATTAGCTGCAGCAGGTGCTTATGGGAAACCACAGAACTGTCACAACAGACCTGCAGCCCTGGCTGGGAATCCTGTCCAGGTCCCTTCTTGTGCAGCATCAATTTCCTGGGTTAGCACAGCCCAGGGAGGGGCCCAGCCACGCACCCTCCTTTCTCCCCCAAAGGAGGGAGAAGCACCAGCCTCCTCCACAATCCTTTCTAGAAACCAAACCAAGAGGAAAGGTCGGTTGGTCCTAGCAAACAATCATGGAACACAGAAGCAGAGCTTCTTAATCAGGTCACCTCTCTGGGCCACACTGCTCCTGGTGGAACTGTGTGAACCTTCCATTAAAGCAAACCAGGGGTTTGCCTGCTAATCAGCCTGAATATTGTTCCTCCATCAGTTCATTAGATCCACCTATTGACCCAATTACCCAGGTCCACAGTAAACTCGCTGAGCTGCAGAGGGCCCCTCTCTAGTGGCTTTGACACCCACCTGGTGGGAAAGAGTGGTCACAGGTGGGAGAGCCTCTGAGGGAGCCTAGAAGAGTTAGGGCCTGGCGGAACAAAAGAGGACACTGATTCCTGAACGAAGAGGGGAGAGGCTTGCATTTAGACATAGGAAATTACCCACATGTTACATTCATCATCTTTGGGTACCTTGTAGCTATGAATTTCAACTGTGGGTAAAAACAATTTGCACGTGTTCACAGCATTGTTTCTCTGTTGCAGACATGGTCAACAATTTGTCTTCTGATGCTGAGTATCTAGGGTTTGGGTGGCTAGTGGATGCAGTGAGGAGGTTTTGACCAATGCTGGAGTTGGGGGAACCCGGGGATTCAACAGGAAGTAAGAGCAGAGTGGGGATATCAATAGCCCACATGGGTGCACTGGTTACATTTGCATTTAGCAAAATATGCATCGGCACAATGGATGTGGATGGGAGCATGGTGTGACATCATTGAAGAATATTTTTAAAGATTTTAAGTGTATATTTTTGTGAGGGAAGAAAAAATAGGAAGTTGAAGCAAGGATAGTTGTGTTCGTAAGCAGCATGGACCACACCTCCTGTTTAACATCCCATTCCCATTCTATGGGTGAAAACACAAACTGACTTTTCAACCTTAAATCCTAAATTCATTACTCAGAACGGTGTGCTATTGTTTTGAACAGAGAATTTGGGATTTAAGATGCTCATGCAGGGTCTGCAAAGCTGGGTGAGAAATCAACTCTACCTTTCAAAGCTCATGGGTGGGAGGAGGCAAGTTAAATAGTCGCACATCTAATCTATGACGAGGACCTGTGATTTAAACCACAAGGAGTCCCAGAGGAAAGACATGAGCGTAGAGATCTTTTTTAAATGGTGGCATTTGAGACGATTGTTAAGGAATGGAGGGAGTTATTAGAGGAGCTGTTCTTGGAAAGTGAATGGGAAATAGAGAAAGAGAGCGGTTACTGTGGTATCATCTTCTTCCACCGAGGAAATGAGGACAAGGTGAAGATGATGATGTAATGCTGATGCTGTTGTTGGTGGTGGGGATCATGAAGGTGATAGTGATGATGGTGATGAGGATGATGATGATGGAATGGTGGTGATGAGGATGATGATGGTGTGGTGATGATGGTAATAACGATGGGGATGATGGTGATGTTGGAGATAAAGGTGGTGATGATAATGATAATGATGATGATGGTGATGGAGATGATAGTGAGAATGGTGGTGATGATGATGATGATGATGGTGGTGGTGATGGTGGTGATGACAGTGATGCTAATGATTGATTGTTAAGTGCCATGGTTTATTGGATTATTTGTTCTTGGCAGCAGACGGCATAGACATTTCATCCCACTGACTCTGGACTTGATTCCTTGCCCCATTGTGATTAGATCTGACCATTGGATGTAGATCAAGGTGTGAATGGCCAGATTCCAAGCAAAGGAGTCAGGGATGTGTGGCTTGTTATCTTTAGCACCCTTTTGAATGTCCTTCACTGAGAACAAAGTAACCTCAGACCAAGATAAGGACAAGTTCTTGCTAAGCAACCACAAAAAAGCAAGGGAGGGTTGTCCCTACTTTTGAAATGTTAATTTCTGCCCTTTCTCCCGCACCTCCCATGCTGAGAGAGAGGGCATTAAATAGCATGACTACAAAGGAGTCTCATAAAATCTGATTTTTTTCCTAGTGAATTTGGGAAAAAAAAAGAAAGGAATCCAATCCAGATTAAGTGGATTAATCTGAGTGAGCCTACCCTGCTTAACATCACCCCTTGGCTTTAATCTTCAAGAGATGCGTCCTCCCTAGCTTTCTGCCCAGCCTGCAATGTTGGTGCAGGAGGACCGTGCAGCCCAAGCTCACATTGGAACTCTGGCTGGACTCCCTGTGCCTGCCCAGCTGCTTGTCCCTCCAAGTCACTGAGCCTTCTCCTGGGACAGAGGTACCCACCTGTTCTCTCAACTTTTTCTTCCTTTGTTCTTTATATGTATTTTAATTTATTTAATTTTGATTCATTGAACACAAATGGAGTACAGCTATTGTTTCTCTGGTTGTACACAAAGTAGAGTCACACCATCTGTGCATTCATGCATGTACACAGGGCAATGATATCTGTCACACATTCTGAAATTCGTAACCTCCACCCCAACTCCACCTCTCCCTTCTCTCTATGTTTGGCTTCCGGAAGGAGGTCGTTTCTTGGTTCTGCTCAGTTGTCTTTGTCCCCCGTCCCCAGGTCCTCTTCCAGTCCTCCAGCTCCTGATCACCACGCTGAAGTTTTCAGGCTGTGGCAGTGTCTCCGCTCCCCACTCCTGGTCAGTCTTCACACTCTGTGAAGGTCTGAGGGGTTCACACATGCTGCGACAGAGTTCAGGGTTCCCAAACTCCCTAGTAAGCTTTGCATCTCATTTTCAGACCAGACCTTTTCTGACTCTAAACTTCTAGCTTGGGTTAGCTATTTCGTTAGGAAATCTTAGTGTTTTGCTTTGTTTCAAACAAAATATAACACGCACACACACATATACACACACATACATATAGATATGCACATAGATATATCTGTATGTACTTATATAGAGATATATATCTATGAATATATAATATAATGTAATAGGTAATGTAATATAATTTCCTATCATTCTGCTGCAGAAGATTGCTTTGTTATTGGTTCTTTGCTCTAACATGAAAATATTTCAAGCAAGACCAAAACTTAGCAGGTCTTGTACAGCAAAGTTTATTACCAGGTAAAAAGGAGACACCCTCCAGGGTGAGAGTGGATCCTCTCAGAGAGGTGGGTGACCACATGGCCCCTTGGATTTTCAGTTTTGTTGGGGTTCTGAGGGAAGTTTCCAGAGTCCCACCCAGGTACAATCTCCAGATTTTGACTGACAGCATTACTGTATCAGATTTTTAAATTCCTCATTGAGATTTTATGGTCAGTGTCTTTGTTTTCATTTATCCTGTCTTCTGAGTCTTGGAGTCTTTGGTCTGCATGAAGTTTCACAGAAAACATCCCTGTTTTCTGCAGAAAACAGGGGGTTTGGTCAAGGAATGTGGCCCATCCTGTTGAGTTAGCCAGGGTAGGGCCAGAGCGGCCTGAGGGAAACTGCTCTTTTTTCAGAGAAAGCAAGAAGAGTGGGCAGCAGTCGGGCCAGGACAGTATCCTGTCGCAGGTTCCTATGGCTGGTGTCCATCTGCTACCTCTCCTTTCTGTCTCCACTGTTTTTAAACAAATGTTTAAAACCTCAGCAACAGACATCGGCTCTTCCAAAGCAGCCCTTGACTGACAATCCAGCTATTGAAGGTTTTCTGATCCACTCTTTGTATTCAGTTCTGAGTCGCTACCTGGGCTCCCTATTGATATCTGTCATGAAAATCAGGATCGAGTCCTTGTCCCCCTGGTGTTGAAGATGAATCATCCAAGAAATGCCAAAGCAAGAGAAAAATGTAAATTTTATCTAAGAAACAGAACAGAGAGAGCTAGCGATTCCTCCGGAGAGGAGGGAACCCACAGAGTTGTTGCCGGGGGAGCAGGGATGTCTGGTCCATTTATAGATTTTAGGTTCCTTTCTTCTCACATTCATGTGACCAAAAGTGACCAACAGGCAGGAAGAGAGCCGTGCAGGGCATGATTGCTGTCGGGGGTTGGGAGCACTGTCCACCCATTTTCTTCCCTTTGATATTCAGCTACCTATCCTTTGCCATCTCAGGATGACCCTGCTAAAACTCAGGTGGCAACTCTGTCACTGCAGCAAGGTTTCCAGGAGGGACACTAACCCTTCTAGGAGTGGCTCCTTCCCACCAGTGCTGGAGTGGTGGGCCTTCCTCCCTCTGCTCCTTCAGGCTGCTTCTCCTGCTCTTCAGCTCCTGGGCACGCCTGGGTGTTCCCTAGATGAAGGAGCTTCCACGCAACCCTTCCATGGCCACTCCTGACATGGTTCTCTCTTCCTGCCTTCTGCCACTTTTAATAGATTTGGAGTTTTACACACTTGGGATTGGAGAGCCTTTGTCTTACCTTCTAATGGCTGGATCACACTTGGAATGTAAGATGCAAGAGCACCTTGAAAACAAGTCTGTCTGGGGACCTGGTAGAGTTTTTAACATCTTCATATCTGGAAGTCCCCATGGAGGGGACCCGAGGCCTCCTTACGCCTCTGTAGCCATAATAAACCAGTTGTAAATCTTACAATGCCTCCACCCAGGCAGGAAATCATTGGGCTGCCTCTTTTTCACATCTTAAATCATATTTGCCTCTTATTATAAAAACAATCCTGGGGTCACCTACAGCCATCTCCCAAGGAAAGCCAGAAGCTTGGCTCCAGTCCCCGCTAACCCGACCCAGTTCCTGCCTGTTCCCCTGGCATGAACCAGGAGGGCTGGTGTGGGCTGTTAAGTCCTGAAGGCCCTCCAGGCCCTCCTCTGGGTGCCAGGCTCCTGTGAGTCACAATAGACTATGAGGACCCTGTGGAATGTTCTGCTCGGAACCAGCAGGAGAGCCTGGCACCCAGGGAGGACCCTCAGTGGGGCCAGGAGGGAGGAGACCAGCTTCCTAAGAAAGTGTCATTCACCCTTGCTCTGTCTAGGCGCACAAAAATAGTACAGGTGTGGCACCCTGAGGCCGTTTGCAGCCAGACGCAGCAATCAGGAACACCATGGCCACCCCTGCCCCAGCTGGCCCCACGTGAATCAGAGGGGACCAGGGTTAGGCCACAGCTCTCCCCGTGCCTGGCACATGAGCCTGCCAAGACCTCAACGTGGATGCCCTTCAATGGTGGGAACGTGATCCACGCCGTCGTCTGGACTTGTTCCTCCCACATTAAACCCGTCCTCTTGGGTTCTCGCCACCCAACTTGCCTGCACAGGTCATCGGAGTCCCCTCTCCACAGAGCTGGTCTGTGTGCTTCGGGTTCAGGTGTTATACCCGGCGAAAACAAGATCATCCAAGCCGCCAGGTAAAGACAAAAGAAGCCTTTATTACAGGAGGCCAGCGAGGCCCTCCCACACACCTAAAAGCGGTGTACTGGGGAATCACGGAACCGGTAATGTGTTGCCAGTATTTATAGGGAGGGGGG
>JAJEJO010023636.1:0-82960 GCA_020662805.1 Glaucomys volans | reverse complement strand
GAACACCAATAACCCAATCAATAAATGGGCCAAGGAAATGAACAGACACTTTACAGAGGAAGATCTACAAGCAATTAACAGATTTATGAGAAAATGTTCAACATCCCTCGTTATAAGAGAAATGCAAATCAAAACCACCTTAAGATTTCATCTTACCCCAATTAGAATGTCTTTTATTAAGAACACAGGCAACAACAGGTGTTGGCGAGGATGTGGGGAAAAGGGTACACTCATACATTGCTGGTGGGAGTGCAAGTTGGTGCAGCCACTCTGGAAAGCAGTGTGGAGATTCCTTAGAAAACTTGGAATGGATCCACCGTTTGACCCTGCTATCCCACTCCTTGGCCTATACCCAAAGGACTTAAAATCAGATTGCTGCAGTGACGCAGCCACATCAATGTTCATAGCTGCTCAATTCACAATAGCTAGATTATGGAATCAACCTAGATGCCCTTCAGTAGATGAATGGATAAAGAAACTGGTATATATACACAATGGAATATTACTCAGCCATAAAGAAGAATAAAATTATGGCATTTGTAGGTAAATGGATGATGTTGGAAACTGTTATGCTAAGTGAGATCAGCCAATCCCAAAAATCCAAAAGCCGAATGGTCTCTCTGATAAATGAATGATGATGCATAATGTCTGGGGGGGAAAGATGGCAAGAATGGAGGAAAGATAGCTAGCATAGAGGAAGGGAGGGGTGGGGGCGAGTGGGGGGTAAAATTAATAACAGAGTGTGTGACAGACATCATTGCCCTGTGTACATGCATGAACGCACAGATGGTGTGACTCTACTTTGTGTACAACCAGTGAAACAATAGCTGTACTCCATTTGTGTTCAATGAATCAATAAGTAAACAAAAAAAAAAAAGACTGACAATAGTGAAAAAAGAAAACAGGCCACAGCTACCAGTAATTAAACAGAAGATATTACTACAGATTCTATTGCCATCATGAAGCTATTATAAGGTTATGCTTCAAACAATGTAGCACTCATACACTTAAAAGCAGAAGAAATTAACCAATTCCTTAAATATCACAAACTACCAAAATTCCAACAAAAAGAACCAGATAGCTTAATTTTCCTTAAATAATTAACTTATCATTAGAGAAATTGAATTATTAAAGGTTCCTCCCAAAAAATAAATTTCCAGGCCCAAATGGTTTCACTGAAGAATTATATGAAACATTTCAAGAAGAATTAACACCAAGTTTATGCAATCTTTTCTGAAAAATAAAAGATGGAACATTTTCTAGCCTAGTCTACAATTTATGATATGTTTTAAAAGAGCTAGACAAAAAGAAATCCATATTTCCTTAATACCAACACCAAACAGAGACTGTAAAAGAAACTGCAGACTAGAAGTTCCCATGAACTGAGATGGAAAAAAGTTCTCACCAATAGAGTAATAAATCAAGCGTAATAATGCATAAGAATGATTATACACCATAACCAAATTCATTCTAAGTATTAAAGCTTAGTTCAATATTTGTAATTCAATCTATATAGTTAAATGAATTGATTCAGAGAAAGCATTTGATAAAATGCAACATGAAATAATAAAAAACTTTCATCAAATTAAGGATAAAGCAGAATTAGCTCAAGAGCATCTGTAAATAATCTTCATCTAATATATTAAAATGTAAAGAGTGAAACATTGGATGCTTATTCACTTTTACCACTCTTATTCAACATATAACTTAAAGTTCTAAGCACTGAAATAAGGAGAAGAAATAAAGAATATACAAACTAAAGAGAAAAAAATTTAACTGCCTTTATTTTAAGACTGAATACATACAGTATGTCATCGTCCTCAAACTAATCTACAGGTTTAATACAATCCCTATTAAAATTCTAGCACAATTCTTGTGGGCATAGATAAAATTATTCTAGAATTTATATGGAAAGGTAAAAACTGTAGAACGGCTAAAACAATCTTGACAAGGATAAAATGAGGACCATTCTACCCTATATAAAGGCCTATCGTACAGCCATGGTAATCATGGCAATGTGGCCTTGGTGGACAGATAGGTCCCTGCATCAGGAGGAACACAATAAAGAAACCAGAAATAGACCCACACAAACAAGCTTAATTGATTTCTGACAAAGGAAAACTAACTGTAGAAAGAACAGACTTTTCAACAAATGGTGACAAAGCAATTGGACATTCATAGGCAACAATGGAAGGCAGGAAGGGAGAAAGAAAGAAAAGAAAAAGAAAAATGTAATTTCAAACTAAACCTCACAGCTTGTGAAAAGATTAACTCAAAAGGGATCATTGACTTAAATGTAAAACGTAAACCTTAGAAAATAAATAGGATAAAATCTTTGGGATTTGGCACTAGGCGAGGAGTTCTTATGATGACACGGAGGCATAATCCATGCAAGAAAAAACTCATGAATTCTACTTCAACAAGATTAAAAGCTTTTATTTAGTACGTGAAGAAGGTGACATCATGCCAATTAGAAGAGATCTAAGCCTCACTCTTTCTTCAGGTCCACTTGAACTCCTATCATTTACATGAAGTTATTGCAGACCTCTTTGCCTGCCACTAACCAACACTTCTTTTCCACCAAAGATACTGCTTTAAATTCCAAGATTTTTTTCTGCATTTCACTCTTTTGGAATTTAATATTTGCTACCTGTTGTGATCCATTCAGACATACCTGGATGGCCCATCTTCCCAAGTAGGCTATAGGTAAATCCAGGTCATCCCCTAATGATTTTCAGAGTGAATCTATTTAATGTTCAAGGTGCAATCGGGTTACTCTAAGTCAAGGGAATATTTTTTTTCACATTTTTTGTCCCCAATTTGTTGTATTTTTAAAGATACGGTTTATTTTTAAAAGTTTTAGACATATGGAAAAATTGAGAAGACAGTAAAGATATTTCTGGCATACCCTATAGCAAGTTTGCCCTGGTATTAAAATCTTAGAAAGTGTTTGAATAATATTGCTACATTATTATCAATTAGTTTTCAAGAAATGTCCTTTTCCTATTCAAGGATCACATCAGGATATGTTATAGCTGTGTTTACCAGTCATACTTATCCATTATGCCTCTTTAGGCTCTTCTTTGCTGTGACTGTTTTAGACTTTCTCAAGAAAAAAATGTTTTTCAGCAATTTTAATGATGAGATAATTTTTCTCTAAAGAATTATCTAAGATATGTACTTTCTTTTTAAAGAGGTTTTATCTTTGTTGACTGTACCATAATTTCAAGGGGAACATTGAAGAAATTCACCTAGCACATCTGACTACACCTTACCAGCCTGCAGAGTCAAATTCAAAAATACTTGAAACTAATAAGTAGAAATCTGTTTCCAGACATGCTTTCAAGGGTATTGACTTGACTCTCCATTTCAATGCTTAGGGTGACCACATTTTGAAACGCAGACTGTTTATTACCCAAGACACCTGACGAAGTACAGGATAAAACCCAGAGCACCCTACTCCACAAACTGTCTACCCATGGATTTCCTCTTCCTCTAGGAACTGCTTTTGTCTGATTTGCACAGGGGTAATATTTGGACAGAGGTTGGATGGTGTTTCCAAGTATGATCAATTGCACTACACAATTGTTTCTCAAATTACAATACTCCAATGTCCAACTCAGTATCATTCCACCCCTTACCCATACCACTACAATCACTTGCTAACTGCAATACATATGCAAAATCCCTTAGCATAGCATAAAATCTTGTTGTCTAGCCTCAACTTACCAAACTGTTCTCACCTACCTTTACTATCCAAAATGTAGCCTGTGATCTAGCCACATGGGATGGTTTGAACATAAACTCTTTTGTGCCTTTAGAAAATGGGGCAAAAGATGCCCAAGAGAGAGCTGGAGAATTTGAGGCCAAAATGACCAGTGATTCAACTCCTACATGAAACTAAGGGAAGTTTCAAGACAGTTTTTATGGGTAATCATTGTGTCTGCAGTAAACAGCAGTTAAAGAGCAGCAGAATATTGCAGAAGATGACAGAAATACGTGAGAATGATGTAAATGCAAAGAAACTCTGTGCTTAGAAATAAGAGCTGATTCATCATGACTTATGAGAGCCCATGTTCAAAGAGCATCTCAGCTGAAGACCATGTAAAGAGAGCACTGCACGAAGCTAGATAAAGCCTCCCTGTGCAGCTGCCTCACTTAAACCCCAGGACACAGACCTCACCAGGCCACGGGGCATAGGAGTACTACAGTGACTGAGATTAAGTTTTAACCGCCAAATGAAACTGAGGTTTAATATAGGTATTCATTATGTCAGAAAAATAAGTTAGAATTTTGGGACTCAACAACAAATCATTACCAAAAAAGGCTCAGTACTCATTAATGTGTCTGGTACATAGCAGGTTCTCACTGAATGTTTGTTGAAAGAGTGAATAAAATCCCTAATAATTATGTTAAGCCATCCACAAATTCTAAAATTCTCTTGTCATTTTATTTTCTGTGGAATCCTCCAGATGCCCACTAGGTGGCGTCCACAATCTGGCGTTCCTTACTTCCTGAATCGTTGGATTTTTCTCCCCAGTGACCCGTGGTTTCTTGCGTACAGTTGGCAGAAGTCTTTTTTGACTATTTCACTAGACTCTTATATTTTCTTCATATGTGATACTCCTGGGATATTATTTCCCTAATCTTTCCAGGCTGCCTCGGTAACTGCTGCAGGAAAAAAGGAAGGAAGAAACTTGCTGCAGCTTGTTTAAATACCAGAGTAGCTACAGTAAACACATATATTTTTCTCTCTAGCAGGGAGGAAAAGAATAGAAATGCAATAGATTAGACAATGGGGAATGGAGGGAAGTGGGGGGATAAGCAAAGGAAAGACAGTAGAATGAATCTGACATACGAAAACAATACAGTGAATCCCACCACCATGGACATCCATAAGAATGGGACTCTAATCATAATAAGATAAATTCCTTGCTTGTATAATTATATAAAAGTGAATTCTGCTGTCATATGCAACTAAAAAGAACCAATAAAAATTTTTAAAAAGGGAAAAAATAAAATGAAATGTGTCAGACAGCATTAAATGCTTAAAATATGATAATTCCTACAGCAAGGTTGTGAAGTGAATATTATGACGTCTATTTTATTAAAATACTGAGGTGGTTCATAGCACATGGCAGAGTCAGAACCCCTGTCCAGGCAGTGTGGCTCCTGAGGCTGTTCCCATATGCCTCCTCTGTTGAGGCTGTGTGCAGGTCCCTATATTTTTTTTTTAGGATAACTGTACTACTTTCTCTGAAAATGTTGGTAATTTTCAAAACAGAAGAGAAGATCAAAGGAACCATAATCTGGTAACTTTCCAGTCTGTATGTAAATGCTGTATAGGTCAATGGGAAATTTAAATGAAATATTAAATTTAAAAAATCAAAAAACCAAAAGACTGCTCTCCATGGATGCTAGCCCATCAGTCCAGGTGTGAACTCACTCCCTGGACAGAGACTTGCAGAGCTGGCCATCTACTGGGCATCTCAACTTGGATGTCCACCAGAGAACTCATTCAATAGATCCAAAATTTGGCTCTGCCATCCTAATCTCTAGACATTATCAGGATGACACCCAGGACAGAAATCTGGGAATCCCCCTCAAATCTTCCTTCTCCCTGTCCCTATGGTAATCCATTACCCAGTCCTACCACTTGCAGCTTCTCTACATCTCTTGTTTCCCACTCTTGTATTCCATTCCTAACATTCCTCTCATGGTTTAAGCCCTCCTCACCTCTCACCTGGAGCAATGCTGTAGGCTCTTAACAAATCTCCCAATTCATCACCCTACTGTCCCCAGATGGGCCTTTCCAAAACAAGTGAGATTATGCAACCAACTCTCCTCTATTTAAATCTCTGTTCTCTCTCTAGAATGAAACTCTCCAGTCCTCTAAACATCATCTCATTTAATTCTCTCAATAGCAGTCAGTCAGCTTCTGTCTACCATTTCTTGTGCCCTTGTTTTATTAACAGTTGTGTGTACTCTTTCTCTGAATATCCTTTTCTTACCCTCGTCTCTCACCTTTGTCTAGACAACTGTTGTTCATTCTTCAAGACTCAGATTATCCCACAAATTGATCATTCCTTCTTCCTTTCTGTCCTGGTATCTTGTATATAGATTTATTATAGTGTCATCCTGTATTCTGAGTTCCCTGACAGCAGGGGCTACCACTTATTTTGTCTTCTTTAGTGATAAACACTGTGCAGAACTCTACTCAATATCCAGATACCTCAAGCAATGAATGAATGAAAAGGCAGCATACAAATTGTCAAAATTTGCTTACTACTTAATGAGACTAGCACGATCCAAAAATTTTCTAAACATTATATCATTTATCTCTCTGAATATCCAATAAGGCAAGTTCCACAATTATTCTATATTTCATATGATATATTTCATAATTTAACTATGAACATATGCAAAATCAATATGTGCAAATGAGGGGCTCAAATCCTTTGCTTAGTTTGCCTGACCACAGCTCAATCTCTTAACCTCAAATCTGCGTTGCTTCCCCAGAGACTGAATATGAGGAAATACTCTTCGACTTTCAAACAAATTTTTAAAAATGATGACCATAGATCCTACAAGCTACTTCTTGTGGGTTTAATACTGAATGCAGAAAAAAAAGAAAGAAAAAAAAAATAAAACAAAATGAGAGTGGCTCTCAAGCATGATTTATGAGTATTTAGTGAAAGGATGGTTTCTCTTAAAACCAAGCAATCGCAAAACAAGGCCCTTTCTTCTGAGCAGAAGGATGACTTTACTGGAAACTCAGGGAACTAGAGCAGTGGTATGTGAGGTGTAATTTTCCAACATACCTTCTTGCCCTGCTGCACCATGGAGCGGCCTTGCCATTTTGGGTGTGGATCCCAGCTTCAAGGTTGAGTACTGTTTTGCCTAAGTCAGTGTTTCTCTAAGTACTGGTGTAGAGAAATGCAATTTGTAGTGTTTGGTGAAAGCTGATTTCCAGTGTCCATGCCCCCAATCTGTAGATCTAGAGGGCCAGGACTTTGCCTCCAGGTGAACCTAGTAGAGATAGACTGGAGCCACACTTCAGAAACTTATTCCACTCTAGTTATGAGTAACCATTACTTTGCTAGGACCCTTAACTTAAGCCTCTTGGCATCAGGTATTATACTGGCAATGGTGACTGGTCCAGCTAGAGGTGCAAGATTGACCCACCATCCCTGTGTGCCCAAGATGTTCTTGGTTTTAGCCCAGCAAGTTCGGTGTCCCAGGAAGCCCCTCACTCCTAAGCAAATCAGGAATGATTAGGACCTAGGAAGTGTCCTAGTCATTCTTAAAGAATAATCTTCCATCTGTACTTTCCTTTCCACCTTCCCTCTGGACACCAACAAGGAATTATGTCACTCTTACTGCTACTGGCATCCCTCTTACAACCACAAAGTTGACTGAAGGAAAACACATGGGAGAAGGTACAGCCCAACCACAAAGTCACATCCATGGATGTACCATGCCCAGCCCTCCCAACTTCTATGCACTAATAAAGGTTCTTATTGTTTGTTCCAGGTTAATTTAGCATTCCAGTCTTTCAGGCAAAAACATCCTAACCAAGGCAGTTTGGCAGCTCAGGATGTTGTGAAAAAAGAGGAGAAAGTTGCCTTTAGTCAAAATGAAGGGGTAAACTTAAAAACAGGATGGTGGTTGGGTAAATCTGTCATTTTGATTGTGGAGAAAGAATTTCTCTGGGTTCTGTCTTATTGAAAGTATGGAAAAAGGTCTGTGAGAACCTGAATCACTATATAAAATATTCACCCAAAGCTGCCACAGTAGCCTAAATCAACAAGGTGAAATTATTAGACATAAATGTAAAACCCTGATTTAGGCCCAAAACAGTAATTAAGTCTGCAAGCGTATGATGGTAAGAAGCATGGCTTAAGAGTTGCACGTGTGAAAGATTTCGGGATCCTGTTTGACTGTAAGCTCAATATAAGCCAATGGTATGATGTGGTTGCCAAAAATGCTAATGCAATTGTGGTCTGCCTTACCAGAAGTGAAATAAAGATTTCCCCTGGGCCACACCAGCCACAGTAACTTTTTAAAACAGGGGTTTTATTCTTTCGTAGTCACCTGTATTCTCCTGTTCAGTCCGTGGGAATTTTGGTACCTTCGTCCACTTGCAGGGAATTCTTTGGGGTTGTATTTTTATGATCTCATCTCTCTACTTTCCTCTCGGATATTATGAGCCCTGAATTTATTTAGCTGTCTGCATTCTACAGTCTGATGTCCAAATGCTAAACGTTGAAGAAAAGCAAATAAATGGCAATAGTACAAACTACCTTCACCATTCCCAGCAAGGCCCTCCAAACTGTGCAGTAGTCTTTCATTTTTCCAAAATAGGGTTCCATTCCATTCTCCAATTACCTCTACCACTCTCCTAAAGATGCACATCCCACTTTCCACTGTAGAAACCTGCTTCTTTCTTCATGAAAATGTAATGTGAATTGACATAGTCCTCATCCTTAGGATGGTAGTCCTTGACTTCATGGGCCTCTGCATGGAGTATCCATCCAAAATTAAGAGACAGCAATACCTTAGAGACCAACGCCATCTCCAACTATGTATTCTCTAAGCACTCCACGTTTTTCACAGATGCCTTTGGTACCGAGGCCTTGCCATTGCAAGAAAAGGAACCAAAGTGCCAGGGTCCTCCAGGTGCCAAGTAGGCCTCTGTTCCAAGAAACACTTACCTAGAATCAGGTATCTCAGGGAATTCAGGAAATCTCAGGGGAATGTCTAAATATCTCAGGGAATATCAATCTTTCAGCTTTTATTTGTGGCTTCCTTTTGGAGGAATTGTAAGTAAGGCTATACCTTATCTTTTTCCCCACCCCCATTTTCACCTCCAACAAAAATCTCTGTTTCCTTCATAATTTTACAGAACCATAAAGCTCGTGTGGAAACAGACTCATATAACTGATTACTCTGGAGCCTGTTTCTCCAGTTTACCCACTGTGCCCAGTTATGCCTGTAACCCTACCATGGACGCATCTCAGAGCAGAGATGAGTCTCCTTCATGTGGAAAAACTAGAGACCAACAAACAGGAAGTCAAATTCCTGACTTTTCACATTTAAATCTGTCTTCTCTGCTCTTCCAGTTCAGTGGAAAGAACTCTTTCCTCCTATTTCACCAAGGCTTATGAGTGACATCTGCTGACATCAGTCACTTCTTCTGAGATCATTTCTCTCTAGAATCTCCAGCCTCTTTCTTATCAAGATTTTTTTGGAGGGATATATATACATATGTATATGTATATATATATATATAGAGAGAGAGACAGCTATTTATGTATCTATAGATCTATCTGTATCTATATCTATATCTACATCTTTCTTTTCAAGATTTTTTGAGGGGATATATATATATAGACAGATATAGATACAGATCTATATTTATATCTGTCTCTATCTATATCTATATCTATTTATATATCATGTCTAACCCTTTTAAAAAATAGAACAAGAAATTTAAAAAACTTGTGGGTCAGTGACAACTAATAAAAATATGCCCCAGAGTAAAGCCGAGTAAGAACTCTTCCCTATAAATGAGTTCACTTCTTTCTTTTCCCTTTGAGTATTATAAATGAGAATGGCTAAGCAAGGACAGACTTTCCTTTTTCTTTCCTCTCTCTCTCTCTCCTGTCCCCTCTTTGAGGATTTTGATATGAAGAGTACAGTGAAAAGAATAGAGATTGAAAACAATCTTTTATTTTCCTTTCTTTGTATATATTGAGGTTGAATTGCACAAGAAGAGAATATAGAGTTGGTTTTCCTGTTCCTGAGAGTTCTCACAGAGTCTCACAAGGTGCTCAGGGTCACTGCAGCCTGCTATAGGACCCCCACAGTGAGGACTCTGAGTAAGCAGAGGATAGCAACTGGTTCTGTGTCTTCCTGTGGCCCTGTAGCTCTGACACATCTTTGTCCTCTTTTGTTCCAGTTCCTGGGCCTCCACAGAAAGGCTGTCCCCAGCCCCAGTCAAGTGTGTGCAGGCTGAGTCACAGCTTCTCTGTTGTCAACCTAGGGTTGCCAAGTTTCCACACAGAGCCCTCACCTTCTGAGATTTTTGTCCAGCTTCCCCATGCCCCCTCCTCTCCTCTCTTCAGTCAATACTGTGTGACTTCTCCTCCCTACCTGCTCCACAGTGACATCTCTCACTACAGTCATTAGTATCCACTGTGTTGCTGAATGCAATGAACATTCTTGTACCTTCGTAACATGGACTCTTTACAACCTTCATTGCTAGTTTTTACCTTCTCTTGAAACTTTCTTCCTTGGTTCCCAAGAAATCGCTTGCTTTAGCCTCTCTCTCTGCCTCACAGGTCATTTAAATCTCAGACTCCTTAGTTTCCATCTCTTTTTTCCTTAAATAACAGTGTTCCCTAAGATTCTGATCTTTCTCCACTTCTCATTCTTCACCCCATCAAGTGGAACTGTATGCACTCCTATGGTCTTAATGACCACCTGTAGACTCACAATTTCAACTATAGAAATTTACAAAGCTGATCTGTCTTTAATACTGATCTCTCTTTTGAGTTACAAACTCTTGTCCCCTAAATATGTGTTGGATGTCCAGTAAAAGACTTCCAATTCCCATGTTCACAACTGAACCCATTATCCTCCTCTATCCTTCTCCTGTGGTCTGTATCTCTGTTAACAGCACCAAGCATGCATACCTCGGGACTACCTTAATCTCCTTCTCCCACATCTTTCCTGGAGGTCAAATCCTTGCATCTTCTCTAGATACTTAACGTTCAGAAAATTACATCCAGGTCTCTATTATTGTCTACATGATGGTAATACCTTCCTGAAGGTTCTCCCTACCTCTAATGCTCTACCCCTCCCTACTACCTATTATATCCTCATTATCACCAAATACTTTTTTCCTAATAATATGCAAGTCTTACTTCCCTGCTTAAATCTTTTAGCAATGGCTTCTCACAGACTTCAACACAAATGTCAAATCCTTTATCATGAACAATAAGACCATTATTATTTGTTCTTAGTTCCCTTCATAACACTGTCTAACTCAGCCATATACTATTGCTACTGAGAGTGACATGTAGATCCCAAACTGTACTGGCACCTGGAAAGAAAACATGTATGATTAAAGGGGAGGTAGCAAAGCCTTCCCTCTCCTTAAAATACCAGTCATTACTTGTGTACTTGTGTATTTCTTCCAAAACTAGATTGTGGGGTTCCCAAAAGCAGTAATGGATTTTTTCCATATTTTTATTTTGAATATTTAGTTGTGTTTCTGTCCTACTGTATTGTTCAATAAGTGAATGAAAGCTAAGAGGGAAAGAAGAAAGGTGAGGCAGAAATGGCAACACCAAGCAGGAGAAAGAAAAAGAGGCCAGGAGAAAAAAGGCAGAAAGGAAAGGCAGCCTTTAATGACACTGTTTTACAGTGACTGTCAAACTTTGTTCTGCCTTTGGCTTGTCTCCATCTTGCAAACATGCATCCCCTAAAGCTTACTATATAATTTTTTAATCAAGTAACCTAATAAAAGAATTTTATTTGAGAGACAGAAAGAATATTTGCCCTAAAGCATCTAAGAATCCTGTTGGAGAGCAAACATCTAAGCATCTGCAGACAGCTGGGCATTTTTTGAAGAAAAGGAGAAATGTTAGGAATTGAGCAGAATTATTCACTTGCATCTCATTAATATTTAACCTTAGGTGTATCTTTAGCAAGCTGGAGAGAGAATATTAAAGTTGGCCTTTCTTCTAATTGAATATTCTAAGTAGGCTAGACAACCGACCAAGACAAAATCAGGCCTGGAGTAATAACTGCTGCAGAAGCCAACGGTGTTAGAGCCCTTTCTTCTTGTCTGCATATACATATGACACACCATGTGATGGCCCTTGCCTTTTGTCTCAGGTACTTCATCTTTCCCCAGCTGATAGGTGAAAAATAGCATTTTCTGGATAATGTCCCAATTGGGTAAGGCTGAACATGGGAAAGGGATACAAGTGCCAAGGTGTTCAGGAAAAAGCCCCAGATCTGAAAAGACTGTCAAAAGATGCTGTCAGCTCACATGAATATCAGAGTGACTTCCTAGTTCCCAGGACAAATTCCCACAGACTAAGGTGAAGAGCCATGGTATCAAGATGATAGTCTTTCTTTCTCTCTCCTTCTCTTCCTCCTTCCTTCTCAGTAGCAGTTGCATATATTAGGAACTCAGGTTGATGCATTTTGACCATTAAAACCCTGGGCCAAACAAATACATGAAAAAATCTTCAACATCCTTAGGAATCAGGGAAATGAAAATCAAAACTACTTTGAGATTTCATCTTGCTCCAGTTCAAATGGTAACCAGCCAGAATATAGGTGATAATAAATATGGGAAGGATGTGAGGGGAAAAGGAACACTTAAACACTCTTGGGATTGTACATTAATACAACCACAATGGAAATCAGCTCAGAAATTCCTCAAAAGACTACAATGGAACCACCACCTGATACAGCTATACCGCTTCTCAGTGTTTATCCAAAATTAAAGTCAGCATGCTGTAGCGATACGGGCATAACCTTGTTTATAGCAGCACAATTCAAGTTATGAAACCAGCCTAGGTTTCTCTCAGTAGATGATTGGATAAAGAAAATGTGGTGTAAAAATACAACAGGGTTTTATTCAGCCATAAAGAAGAATAAACTTAGGTCACTTGCAGGAAAGTGGATAGAACTGGAGAGCATGATATTGAATAAAATAGTCATAAAATCAAAGGTCATATGTTCTCTCTTATATGTGGAGGCTAGAGAGAAAAAAGTATTTTATAAAGGCACCCATAAAAATAGAAAGGAGACAAGTAAAGTGGAGGAAGGTAACCAGGGACATGGAAGAAAGGAAGGAAAGGTGAGATCCTGGGGAAATTAATTGATCAAATTATGTTATGTGCACATACGAATACATCACAAGCAATCCCACTATTATGTATAAGGATAATAAAGCAATATAGAGAGCCTTGGCCAAAATGTATACTTTCAAGAGGGTTGATAGATTGCATGGCTTATGTCTAGCCTGAGGAAGAAATTCAGAGGTAATAGCTCATGAATGGTTCAACGAACAGCACTCCACATAGTGGAGCAAGGCTGCAAACAGCATGTGAATGAATAAAGTCAAGGAGGGGAAAGGTTAGCAAGAGCCAGGTATCATCACTGTGATGGTAAAGATTTTAGACTTGACCTTGTAGACAATAAGAATACATTAATGTAAAGGTTTTAAGCTAAAAAAAAAAAATGGAACAGATCTGATAGTAGAAGGGGATTCTGGCAGCAGGTAGAAGAGAAGAGATAAACATGAAATCAGAAAGTTTTTACAATAATCCAAAGCAGATATGAAAGAGTTCCAATATAGGCAGCAGAAATGAAGAGTATTGGTCAAAAGACCAGGGAGATAAAGGGAGAAACTAGAAGAAATGGAGAGTAGTCTTGGAAGACACTCATCTCCAGTCATGTAACTTCAACTGTAGGTGGTCTGGTTACACCAGTTGCTCCACAATCTGACAAGCTGACAAGTGTTAGGGAAGGACATCTTTCGTACTCTTGAAAATCTGGGCATTCAAAGCAGAACTTCTAGACTGGGGGAGGTAGCTCACAGGTAGAGCACTGCTAGCTTGTGCCCTGGGTTTGATCTCCAGAAACACATGCACACACACAGAGCTTCTCACCAGCACTACCCGTTGGCAGTACCTCTGGAGCATCCACGAACCCTGGGCTCTATGCCAGACTCTCTTTGTTGCAGTTCTGTTAGTTATTCTTGATTAACAAAATAACTGCTGTAAAATGAAATCACATCAATAAATACATGCTCCAAACATTCAAAACACAAGTATTTCTTAACTCTTGCATTTTTAAAAGGGTCCAACATAAAAAAAAGCAACATATTTGCAAGCTCAAATATTTGAAATGCACTTCTTGTTTTATTTATAATGTTCACTAACAGCTTACAACACATTTTCCTCTGGATGTAAATGAAAGAATAAGTGAAGAAAAATGAAAATCCTAAATCTGAGAGATTAAGAAAATGATTTCAGATAAAATCATACACTTATCCTGTTTTTCCCAAACGTATTGTCCATCAGAATTATATCTGGTTAGTATTAAATGTTCACCTTCTAGGGTACAACTCGAGAGATTTTTATTCAGTGGATTCAAGAAGGAACCAAAATCTGAATTGTATTTAGTTTCCCCAGGAAATTCTGATGTGGGTGAAACCCAAGTCAGTCTTTGAGAAACATGAGCTATCTCATTTATGCTGGTCCATAGATTATCAGCAAAATGTATCAGATTTCTACTTCATTTACAAAGACTTTTGCCTTGTATCTCACTGAATCCAGATCTTATCATTAGTGTTGAAATCAGGCTCATCGAAACTGTAAAGGAAAATCTTACATTTTATTTTCTTTGAGGAAGAAGATCACAACACCCTGTACTGCAGAAAGGGCGGTACACTAGTTAGAGGTTAGGAGGTCCTGCCCTCCAGCTGGTTCCCCAGACTATGGACTGGGATTTGTGGAAGGAGTTTTCCTTGCTTATGGGGGTCATAAGAATGTGGCATCTAGGAATTCGACCTGAGACTCTTCACCAAATAGAAGAAATAGTAGGCCCGAATCTTCTTCATATTGGCTTAGGACCAGACTTTCTTAACAAGACCACCAGAGCGCAAGAAATAAAAGGAAGAATCAATAAATGGGACGGGTGCAAACTAAAAAGCTTTCTCTCAGCAAAAGAAACAATCAAGAATGTGAAAAGAGAGCCTACAGGGTGGGAAAAAATCTTTTCCACACACACTTCAGACAGAGCACTTATCTCCAAAATTTATAAAGAACTTACAAAACTGTACACCAAAAATGCAAAGAGCCCAATCAATAAATGGGCTAAGGAACCAGGCAGACACTTCACAGAAAAGGATATACAGGCTATTAACAAATATATGAAAAAGTGCTTATCATCTCTAGTAATGAGAGAAATGCGAATTAAAACTATCCTAAGATTTCATCTAACTCCAATTGGAATGATTATTATCAGGAATACAAGCAATAACAAGCGTTGGCGTGGATGTGGGGAAAAAGGCACACTTGTACATTGCTGGTGGAGTTGCAAATTGGTGCAGCCACTCTGGAAAGCAGTATGGAACTTCCTCAAAAAACTTGGAATGGATCCACCATTTGACCCAGCTATCCCACTCCTCGGTTTATAGCCAAAGGTCTTAAAATCAGCAAAGTATAGGAATTCAGCCACATCAATGTTCATAGCTGCTCAATTCACAATAGCTAGATTGTGGAACCAACCTAGATGCCCTTCAATTGAAGAATGGATAAAGAAACTGTGGTATATATACACAATGGAATATTACTCAGCCATAAAAAAGAATAAAATTATGGCATTTTCTGGTAAATGGGTGGAGTTGGAGAATATCATGCGAAGTGAAATAAGCCAAGCCCAAAAAACCAAAGGCCAAATGTTTTCTCTGATCAGTGGATGCTGATACCTAACAGGGGTGGGGTGGGAGGGATGAAGGGGGTGGCAGGGTTTATGGGGAGGATAGGAAAGAATGGAGGAAGTATGGATGGTGTGGAGGAAAATGGGATGGAAGGGGATGGGGGCAGGAAAAATAGTAGACTGAGACAGACAGTACTACCCTATGAAAATGTAAGATTATATGAACTGTGTGAATAAAAAATAAATTTTTTTAAAAAAATGTGGCATTTGATGTCAGATATAGTTCAAAATTGAGAAAGTACCAAGTATGATGACTCATGACAAGAGTGGCTCTTATGCCTGCAGCAGAAACCTAGGTGAGGAGCCAGATAATGAATCAGTACACCCGGCACAGGAGAGCTCTAACAACCTGATCTCATGTTAATTCTCCAGTTGATTCTGAGTAGAACCCGGGTTGAGATCCACTCCTCTAAATAGTTTCTTCTGAAGACTGATGATGGTTATTGGCTCAGTTGCAGATGAAAAGGCTCGAATTCTAGTACGTTTTGGGAGTACCTATTGATCTTTCTGAACTCAGCTCCAAAATCAAGTCCTTTAGAAATCTCTTCTGGTCCCCACTGCCCCCTCCTTTCTGTGAGCTCTACTCTGCAGTCTTCACTCCTTTCAGACAGCCCACTTATTTGAGCGGTGATCCATTCTATATGTTCAGGGACCCTCACCTAAAAAAGTCCTGAAAACTGTAGAAAGAAGATATTTTCCCTTCCTTAGGTTGGGAAAACAAATATGTGATTCACAGTCTAAGAAACTAAAATAGATAATGGTTTTATCCTAGTCCTGGTAAATTTCATGCGCTTATTATTTGTCTCCTCCAATGGGTTCTCCAAGGGCATGATTTATTTGTGTTTGTATCCTCATCTCAATTGGCATGTCATCTGGTGGTGATAGGCCCTCAATAAGTGCTTATTGAATTCTCAAGAACTCATAAATATTTATTTATTCTTAAATACATGTTTAACGATCTTATAACTCATTTTCAACATTTATAAAAGGAAGATGGAACTTCATTGTCTCTAAATCTTAATTCCTTTGAGATCTAAACTTTTTGTAGTATACAAAAAATAATACATATTATACATATTATATATTTATATTATATGTATACATATACATTTTTTAATTTAATTTTTTGATTCATTGAACACAAATGGAGTACAGCAATTGTTTTTCTGTTTGTACACAAGGTAGAGTCACACCATCTGTGCATTCATACATGTACACATACATGTACTCCCACTCTGAAGGCTCTCTCTTCATTGATGTCTGTCACACATACTGTTATTATTCTTACCCCCCCCACCTCAACCCCACCCCTCCCTTCCCTCTATGCTCTCTATCCATTCTCCATTCTTGCCATTATTCCACCCCACATTATGCATCACCATTCACTTATCAGAGAGACCATTTGGCCCTTGGATTTTGGGGATTGGCTAATCTCACTTAGCATCTATTGAAAGACATCTGTGTTGGTTCCACAATCTAGCTATTGTAAATTGAGCAGCTATGAACATTGATGTGGCTGCATCACTGTAGTAATCTGATTTTAAGTCTTTTGGGTAAAGGCCAAGGAGTGGGATAGCTGGGTCAAATGGTGGATCCATTCCAAGTTTTCTAAGGAATCTCCACACTGCTTTCCAGAGTGGCTGCACCAACTTACACTCCCACCAGCAATGTATGAGTGTACCCTTTTCCCCACATCCTCGCCAACACCTGTTGTTGCCTGTATTCTTAATAAAAGACATTCTAGTTGGGGTAAGATGAAATCTTAAGGTGGTTTTGATTTGCATTTCTCTTATAATGAGGGATGTTGAACATTTTTTCAAAAATCTGTTGATTGCTTGTAGATCTTCCTCTGTAAAGTGTCTGTTCATTTCCTTGGCCCATTTATTGATTGGGTTGTTAGTATTCTTGGTGTAAAGATTTTTGAGCACTTTGTAGATTCTGGAGATTAGTGCTCTATCTGAAGTGTGCGTGGCAAAGATTTTCTCCCACTCTGAAGGCTCTCTCTTCACATTGCTGATTGTTTCCTTTACTGAGAAAAAGGTTTTTAGTTTGACTCTATCCCAATCATTGATTGCTGCTTTTATTTCTTGCGCTTTGGGAGTCATGTTAAGGAAATCTGGTCCTAGGCCAACATGATGAAGATTTGGACCTATTTCCTCTTCTACTAGGTGCAGGGTCTCTGTTCTAATTCCTAGGTCCTTGATCCATTTTGAGTTGAGTTTTGTACAGGGTGAGAGATATGGGTTTAGTTTCATTTTGCTGCATATGGATTTCCAATTTTCCCAGCACCATTTGTTGAAGAGGCTGTCTTTTCTCCACTGTATGTTTTTGGCTCCTTTCTCAAGTATGAGATACCTGTATTTATGTAGGTTTATCTCTGTGTCCTCTATTCTGTCCATTGATCTACCTGTCTATTTTGGTGCCAATACCATGCTGTTTTTGTTACTATTGCTCTGTAGTATAGTTGAAGGTCTGGTATTGTGATACCCCCTGCTTCGCTCTTCTTGCTAAGGATTGCTTTAGCTATTCTGGGTCTCTTATTCCTCCAAATGAATTTCATGATTGCTTGCTCTATTTCTATGAGGTCCATCATTGGGATTTTAATTGGAATTGCATCGAATTTGTATAGCGCTTTTAGAAGTATGGCCATTTTGACAATATTAATTCTGCCTATCCAAGAACTTGGGAGATCTTTCCATCTTTTCAGATTCTCTTTAACTTCTTTCTTTAGTGTTCTGTAGTTCTCATTGTAGAGGTCTTTCACTTCTTTTGTTAGATTGATTCCCAAGTATTTTTTTTTTTGAGGTTATCGTGAATGGGGTAGTTTTCCTAATTTCTCTCGCAGAGGATGCATCACTTACAAATAAAAATGCATTAGATTTATGAGCATTAATTTTATATCCTGCTACTTTACTGAATTCATTTATGAGTTCCAGAAGTTTTCTGGTGGAATTCTTAGGGTCTTCTAAATAGAGAATCATGTCATCAGCAAATAGGGATAGTTTGAGCTCTTCTTTTCCTATTCTTATTCCTCTAATTTCTTGGGTCTGTCTAATTGCTCTGGCTAGAGTTTCAAGAACAATGTTGAATAGTAGTAGCAAAAGAGGGCATCCCTGCCTTGTTCCAGTTCTCAGGGGGAATGCTTTCAATTTTTCTCCATTTAGAATGATGTTAGCTGTGGGCTTAGCATTGATAGCCTTTACAATGTTAAGGAATGTCCCCACTATCCCTATTTTTTCTAGTGTTTTGAGCATGAAGGGGTGCTGTATTTTATCAAATGCTTTCTCCGCATCTATTGAAATAATCATGTGGTTCTTGACTTTAAGTCTGTTCATGTGATGAATTACATTTATTGATTTCCGGATTTTGAACCAACTTTGCATCCCTGGGATGAAACCCACTTGATCATGGTGCACTATTTTTTTAATATGCTTTTGTATGTGATTCACTAAAATTTTGTTAAGAATTTTTGCATCTATGTTCATTAGGGATTTGGTCTGAAATTTTCTTTCCTCGATGTGTCCTTCTCTGGTTTTGGTATCAGGGTGATATTAGCTTCATAGAATGAGTTTGGAAGGGTTTCCTCCTCCTCTATTTCATGAAATACTTTGAGGAGTATTGGAATGAGCTCTTCTTTGAAGGTCTTGTAGAACTCGGCTGTGAATCCATCTGGTCCCGGACTTTTCTTTGTTGGTAGGCTTTTGATGACTTCTTCTAATTCATTGATTGAAATTGATCTATTTAAGTTGTGTATGTCCTCCAGATTCAGTTTGGGTGGCTCATATGCCTCTAGGAACCTGTTGATGTCTTCGAGGTTTTCTATTTTGTTGGAGTATAAATTTTCAAAGTAACTTCTTATTATGCTTTGTATTTCAATTGTGTCTGTTGTAATATTTCCATTTCCATCACGAATTTTAGTAATTTGGAGTTTCTCTCTCCTTCTCTTTATTAGGGTTAGGGTTAGGGTTAGGGTTAGAGTTTATCAATTTTGTTTATTTTTTCAAAGAACCAAATTTTTGTTTTGTCAATTTTTTGAATTGTTTCTTTTGTTTCAATTTCATTGATTTCAGCTCTGATTTTGATTATTTCCTGTCTTCTACTACTTTTGGTGATGATCTGTTCCTCTTTTTCTAGGGCTTTGAGCTGTAATATGAGGTCATCGATTGGTTGACTTTTCATTCTTTTATTAAATGCACTCCAAGCAATGAACTTTCCTCTTAGCACTGCTTTCATAGTATCCCAGAGATTTTGATATGTTGTATCTTTGTTCTTGTTGACCTCTAAGAATCTTTTAATTTCCCCCCTAATGTCTTCTGTTATCTATGTATCATTCAATAGCATATTATTTAATCTCCAGGTCTTGGAGTAGTTTCTGTTTTTAACTTTATCATTGATATCTAATTTCATTCATTATGATCTGATAGTATACAAGGTAGTATCTCTATGTTTTTGTATTTGCTAAGAGTAGCTTTGTGGCATAACATATGGTCTATTTTAGAGAAGGAGCCATGAGCTGCTGAGAAGAAAGTGTATTCACTTTTCGATGGATGGAATATTCTATGTATGTCTGTTAAGTCCAAATTAGCAATTGTGTCATTGAGTCCTATGGTTTCTTTGTTCAATTTTTGCTTGGAAGGTCTGTCCAACGGTGAGAGAGGAGTGTTAAAGTCTCCGAGTATTATTGTGTTTTGGTCTATTTGATTCCTGAAAATGAGAAGGATCTGATTGATGTACGTGGATGCATCATTGTTTGGTGCATAAATATTTATGATTGTTATGTCCTGTTGATTTATGCTTCCTTTAAGCAGTATGAAATGTCCTTCTTTATCCCTTCTGACTAACTTTGGCTTGAAGTCTGCTTTATCTGAAATGAGGATGGAAACTCCTGCTTTTTTACTCAGTCCATGTGCATGGTATGCTTTTTCCCAACCTTTCACCTTTAGTCTGTGGGCATGTTTTTCTATGAGATGAGTCTCTTGAAGGCAGCATATTGTTGGGTCTTCCCTTTTAATCCAATCTGCCAGTCTATGTCTTTTTATTGATAAGTTTAGGCCATTTACATTCAGAGTTATTATTGAGATGTGACTTGTATTGCCTGCCATTTTAGCTCTTTTGGGTTATTTAGCTCAACTTTGTTTCTCCTTTGATTGACTCTTTCTTTAGGGTAATTCCTCCCCATGTTGACTGAGATTGTTGTTTTTCGTTTCTTCCTCTTCGAGTATATTGTTGAGAATGTTCTGTAGGGCAGGCTTTCTATTTGTGAATTCTTTAAGCTTTTGTTTATCATGAAGGATTTTATTTCGCCATCAAATCTGAAGGTAAGTTTTGCTGGGTATAAGATTCTTGGTTGGCATCCGTTTTCTTTCAGAGCTTGAAATATGTTGTTCCAGGCCCTTCTTGCTTTTAGGGTCTGGGCTGAGAAATCTGCCGATATCCGTATTGGTAGGTAATCTGATGCTTTTCTCTTGAAGCCTTTAAAATTCTATCTTTGTTTTGTATGTTAGGTATCTTCATTATAATGTTCCTTGGTGTGGATCTGTTGTAATTCTGTGTGTTTGGTGTCCTGTAAGCCTCTTGTAATTGATTTTTCATCTCATTCATTATATTTGGGAAATTTTCTGATATTATTTTATTGAACAGATTATTCATACCCTTGGTTTGTATCTCTGTGCCTTCCTCAATCCCAATAAGTCTTAAATTTGGTCTTTTCATGATGTCCCATATTTCTTGGAGGGTTCGTTCATGATTCCTAACCATCTTCTCTGTTTGTTTGACTTTTTTTTCAAGATTAAATATTTTGTCTTCATTGTCTGAGGTTCTGTCTTCCAAGTGATCTATTCTGTTACTTATGCTTCCTATTGAGTTTTTCACTTGGTTTATTGTTTCCTTCATTTCCTTGTTTCCTTCAAGGATTTCTGTTTGTTTTTTTCTCAGAACTTCTATCTCTTTATTGAAATGACTTTAGCTTCCTGCAATTGCTCTATTAGCTGATTATTCATAGCCTGAATCTGCTCTTTTGTCACATCATTCTCTTCTCAGATCATTTTAATTATGAACATTCTGAACTCCCTTTCTGTCATTCCTTCTACATGCTTTCTTTGGGTTCTCTTGATGTATCATCTAGGTTTGTTTGGGACACTTCCTGTGTTTTCTCATGTTGCTCATGTACCTTCCCCTCTAGTAGTACAAATCAGAGGGATTACAATTTTCCTGTAAGGACTTAGAGTGTCCCTGCAGATTTCCAGTAACTCACCCGATGTTTGAGAGGTGCTTGATCAAGCGGTGACCCAAGATAGCTGCTGTCCCACTACCTCCAGGTTGGGAATGATCAATGCTTCTGGGCAGAGGCAACCAGGAGTCACAGCGCCGCAGCCCCGCCAGAAGACCTGAGCTCAGCTCTGAGGACTCAGGCAGCTGAAGACGGTCTCTCTCCACCAGGGAAGCTGCAAAATGGCGCCGAATGGCCCAAACTCCCCGCTGGAGCCAGTAACCGGCTCTGCTCCCAGCCAGATTTCTACATATACATTTTATATGTATACACATACAGAAATAATGTTTTTGGTTGTGCTTCCTAAACTTTAATGTGCAAACTCTTCACATGCAGATCTTGTTATAATGCAAATTTTTATTTGGTAGGCCTGGAGATAGACCTGAGATTATGCATTGTATACAAGCTTCCAGGTTGTACTGGTGCATCTGATCAAGGATAAAACTTTAAGTAGTATAATTTTAGGAGATGGAGCTGATACTATCCCTGACTAAGGTCATGTCATACAATTTAAGGCAGGTACAGTAATAGTACCAGACTTCCTGAGTTCAGGTCCCAGTCCTGACAGTTTGGAGGAATAGTGGACAAGTCATCTTAACATATTTGTACCTTCGTGTTCTCATCTGTAACAGAGGGATAATGATAGGCTTTCATGACATGAACAAGTTAGTTCACATGCAATCCTTATAATGGTGCTCACACTTACTAAGTACCATAGAAGTGAGTTCTACAGTTTCACTCTATTTTGGTCTGCTTTTTTTATCAGTAATGCTTTTTTTGTGTTTAGAAACCCTTGCATTAAAAACAACAGCAACATCGAGAAACCTTGAAAACTGTAGAAAGAAGATACTTCCCTTTCTTAGGTTTGGAAACTAAATACAGAATCCATAGTCCAAGAGAAAAAAATTTTAACTTGTCTTTGTCCCTTTCATCACATTTCTCATTGGTAACAGTGAAAATATATACTATTATGCCTTTCAGAAAAGACAAAATGCAGGATCCACAATCCATAATAAAAAAAAATTCCAGCCAAAATATGAGTTGAAAATTAGTACAACCATAAATGTTAGCAAAAAGAGAAAACAACAACAACAAAAAAAACCCACACACATACACAATAAAACTTTCTTTTACTAATAGAATGCAAGGGTGATTTCCTAACACTAAAATATCAGTTCTTCAGCAAGCTGACTGCTATTCAATGATAGGTGTCTAGCTCATAGGGGGTTATCATAATGTGAAAAGTCCCATTCCAACTTGAAATAATTTCATAGAAAACGGAAGATTCAATTTTAGGAAAGGAGGAAAAGATAAGGGTCAGAGTGCCACACAAAAAGGAAAACAGAGAATCTGCTATTATCCAGAGTCTTGTGTCCTATAAGAAGGAGGGAGGAGAAAGGATAAAAGAGGTTCAGAACAAATATTGCTGAGAACCTACTATATGCCAAGGGCTTCAGTCTGAGTCCTAAACATCTAGTATTGCTCCCTGTGGGAAGTGTTTCAAACCTCCTTTTAAGATGAGGAATCTTGTGAGTCTCTGCCTCTCCTGACTCTACCAAGGGTCAGAAGCTCATACTTGCCAGACCTAGGTTTGGCCCAGCTGGGATTTGAGTACAGTTGTAGTGGATTCTCTTAAGATTCTCTTAACACTCCTCTCGCTTCACTTTGCAGGAACCTCTAGATTTGAGCTTTCTCAGGATTAAAACAAGCTTAAGGTCCCATAATAAATGCAAAGCCAAGACAAAATGAAGTGGAAGTGAATACATTGTGCTAAAGACACATTCCATCTTTTAATATTGGAAGAGTAAATCCTGGGACCTGACAAGTTTTCCAGACTGGTTAACACTCCTGTCAGCTAGGTTCACCTTTCCCTGGATTTCAGCCAGATGCAATATGGTATGTGGCTTCTCTTCTTTGGTTTAACACACATGTAGAGAAGAGCGTCTGCCTCGGTAGGCAGTGCAGGGCACAAAACCCACAGGACCAAGGATTGTGGCCTGGCTGCTCTTGTCTTAACTTTGGTTGCTTGGGTCGCCAGTGCTCACTGGATTAGAGCAGGTTCCACCAGACCTCTGAAGCCTTGTTAAGTGAAGGAGGTTAACCCGGGGGAGGGGGCAAATGAATTCATGGTCCTAAAAGATGCTTGATTTACACCCAGAGTTTAGTTAACTGTTTACTTATAAACAAAATAGAACACAAAGTAGAAAACCTTGGCTGTTGGTTTAATTTATATTTCAATATGCTTCAAGATCCTTTTTATGTCTTGATGTATATGCAATCACAGGTAACCCACTTTTAATGCTGAACCTAAGCCATCCTTTTTGTTTGGACCACGCACAGAAGGAACCTGAGAACTTTTTAAAAATTTCAGTCTGTTTTTCACACAGAAAATTTTAGTCCACATCATGTACAACCACAAGAATGGGATCCTAATTAGAATAAATTATACTCCATGTTTGTATAATATGCCAAATACTCTCTACTGCCATGTACATCTAAAAAGAACAAATAAAAAATAAAAAACAAAGTATATAGGAAATTCAATGATAGGATTTAAAAATTAATGAAGGACCTGAATAGATATTTCTGCAAATAGAACATACTAATGGGAAAAAAAAAGAAAATTCCAATTATTTCTTATTCAAATTTAAGTTCCTATTTTAGAAGAAAGAAGATCTTTAAGAACCATGCTCTTAAGAAAGTCGAATAACAACGTTTCATCATTGTGGGCTTTCGGAAACAGAAAGATATCTAAATATTGTAATTATGACTTCATATTTTCAAAGAATATATGAATAAAAGGAAAGTAAAAGTTTCATGCTATAAAAATTAGTCTTATGTGCAGGAATTTTCAACATGCTGTAAAGAAGATTTAAAACTGAAAAATGCATCCTGTGTTTTTTAATGTAGCTTAGAATAAGATGTTCTAATAAAGAAAAATTTAACATTCACATAGTGTTTAGATTAAATATTTACAAAGAATGAGCATTTCCTGGACACTGAAGTAACTTAAAGACATAATTTTAACCTTTATTTGCTAAATCAGAAGGTATTAAAAATCTCACACATTTTTAGAGCCACAAAAATAACATCAGAATTTATCTTGCTACTGTCCACATACAGACACCTTTAATAGGAGAATTACCAGATTAATACAGCAACCAATTACCTTGTTTCACTATAGTAATATGTATCGTTTGGGAAGATATATCCCCCTTTCGTATTACATTTAAAATACATTATTGAGAAAAAACTATTTTAGTGGTCATAAGCTCCACAGTCTTTAGCTAATTCAAATGTAACTGCATATGATTTTTTGGTTTTGTTTGTTGTTATTACAAACATGGACTTTGTTGGGACAGACATATTCCTCTCCAAAATCCCTATTTGACATTCAGAGCCAAACAACTTATGAGCCTTTTTTTTAAATACTTGAAAGCAAATCTATCAGATCTAATGTTTTGTCTTAAATCAGCTCTCAATCGGTTTAAACAGAGGAAACTTCCTATTCAACTTACAGTTGTTATAAGTTAACCAATTTTTCTATATAAACTAGAAACAAAAAGCAGACTTGCTTTAAAATTATTTAAAGTCTTTATGAGTCTTGAGAGTTATGTGCTTTTGCAATATTACAAAATGAATGTTAACGTTTTCATTTTAGGGAGTTGGAAGATTTATCTAGTAATTAATATTGATATATTGACTATAAAGAACAGCTGTTTTATAAATGGATCTCGCTAATGCAATCAATAGCATTCATTGAACACATTAAACAGCAACCAAGCATTAAAACAGAAATACAGACTGGGACGTGTGCATCCATTATGTTCATAATAAAAACTGACACACTCTTAATGTTTTAGTCATAGAGAAATGTTTAAGAGGTTCATTTCCTTCATAATAAAAATAATTGGATAGGAAACTAATTTGAGGATGGCGAAGAATAAGGACATTCTGCACATCAAATACATCAAAGGTGAAAACTCTTGAAAACCACCGTTTCTTAGTTACAAAACAAAGATGACGAAAGTCAAAACTGCTGCAAAATCATGCAAGATCTGTAAAACCAGTTGTCTGGGAAGTGGTTCTATAACTTCTCTGCAGCATCCCTGTGGTCAACAGGGACACTAGCCATGGTTCCCTCATTCCTACTGTCACATAAGCTACATATTTCATCTTTGTTTCCTAAAGCTCACCTTCAAAATATATGTATTTTTAAAATAATTTTATTCTACTTTTTTATGTGGTGCTGAAGATCAAACCCCGTGTGTCACATATGCTAGGCAAGCATTCTACCTCTGAACCACAATCCCAGCCCCCAAATATATTTTTCTTAAAGTATGCTTTTAAAATAATCTTTCAAACAGTAATCAGTTTGAAAATATATATTAGTAATATTTTTAAAAACTGAAAAGAAAATGTACTAATATCATTTTTCTTATTTCCATGCTAATTTTATTTTTGAATAAGTAATTCATTCATGTAGTACAAAATTGAGCAGCTAATAATATTTTACAAAGTTCGATGTATTGTTGAGAGACATGACTATGCCCTAAGCAGTTCTAAAAATAGTAAATTGCCGTTAATATCACATCTTGCTCCTTTCCACATCCTGATACGTTATTTCAGCCCTCTTGTTTAACAGTGTGTGTGCGCCTTCAATATTCTGAGGTATTGCTTTAACCAAGAATGCAGAACTTCATTATGATATGATTAATAAACTCAGAAGCATTTAAATTTATATGCATATATATAGACTTATGCCATCTCTTTATTTTAATGTGTCTTCTTTCCTAATCAATAAAATGGCTACTAAAATAAGTTGTTTCTCCATCTCGTGTGGGGAATAGGAATAAGGAATATAACATAAAATAGTGTAGGCAAGGGTTTGTTGAGAAATATGCCCAGTTTTAAGATTCTTATAACAATAAAATAATTTTTTTATTTTAGAAGTTTTTAAACAAAAATTTATGATGAAAAAAGCAAATTTTTAAAACCTAGCTTATGATCCAAATTCACTTTGTTTTAGACCAAGAGACTTAGCCCCAGGGACATTAAGCAGCTTGCTCAGGATCATATATCTAATGAATGACACATCTGAGACCAGAATCTAGTCTCTGGTCCCCCATCTTGATCTGATTTTGCAGCCAAAATTATTCCCACTGATACATTGCTTTCAATGTCCTGCCAAGATAGTATATATTCAAATAATGAAGATGTGTTCCCTTAGATCTTTGTGGGAATAAATTAATAAGTAGAATAATGAAGGAATTAGATAAATTCATATGTAATTTACTCACACTCATTATGAAAATACAATTAGGGCTGTTCACAAGTTACTATTAAAATTGTCACCCAGAGAGGCCCTCTCTCCACTCTACTGAAACCAAATTCTCCAAAATGATGTCCACACTCAAGGAATTGACCTCAGGATTAACTGTTCTTCTAAGCTGTCTAGCCTACACCCTGCCCTCTGTCTTCACAATCTTCTGTAATCCTCTTCTTGGCCTCATTCCCTCTCTGCTTCCATCTTTACATCATTACAGCTTTCTCCGTCCCCACCGCTTTTTGGTACTGGGGATTGAATCCAGGGGTACTTAACCACAGAACCACATCCCCAGCCCTTTTTATGTTTTATTTTGATACAGCATCTCGCTAATTTGCTTAGGGCCTCACTAAGTTGCTGAAGCTGGCTTTGAACTCGTGATCCTCCTGCCTCAGCCTCCTGAGCCGCTGGGATCACAGGCATGCACCACTGCACCTGGCTACAGCCTTTTTTAAGGTCTACTGTCACTCTCTTTTTCTCTTACTGTGATTTGTCCATTGGTACAAGTAGTTCTCTGTAGATGGTCCCAGATTTCCTTCCTCTGTTCTTTTGTTGATCTTCTTCTATGGTTATATTTCTAACTGCTCACAGAAAATCTCCTTTTGAGTATCTTAAGCAAGTACCTAAAATTATAATAATGAATAATGATGTATAATATAGTGAATTTCTGTATAATAATGAATTTCTTTCTCTACCTAAAAAAGTTCCTCTCTTGAATTCCATGGTTTTTATGTTCTTATAATAAAGCAGGGTCAAAACTTGGGAGTCTTCTTCAGTCCTTTTTCTCTGTTTCCAATATATATGCCATCCCTAGACTTTGTAAACTTCTTGTGTGATTTATCTCTTACCCCTCTTTATCCTACTCCAGTCGCCTCTCTCTTATCTTTATTACCTAATTTGGGACTACTTCCTAAAACTCTCAATTTTTTCTTTTTGTCTCTTGTTTTCCATCCACTTGCTTAACTAACACACCCATTCTTCAGATGAATCTCTATAGAAGTAAATCGTTATATTCTCCTAGGACCCTTCAAATCCTCTTACTCTTCACCCAATACTTTTTCTTTTTCATGGTCTCTGATTTTGTTTTTGACTAGCTTATAAATCTCTTTGTTATCTTTTCTTTTTTTCAGTACTGGAGATTGAACCTAGGGGCACTTTACCACTGAGCTGCATTCCCAGGCCTTTCTATTTCTTATTTTAAGACAGGGTCTTTCTGAGTTTTTACACCTTGCTAAATTGCTGAGGCTGCCCTCAAACTTGGGATCCTCCTGCCTTAGTTTCCTGAGTCACTGGGATTATAGGCCTGAGCTACTGTGCCTAGTTCTTCTTTATCCTTCTAATGAATCAGCAAAAGCATCTTCACCAACCACATGCACGTGTACACGCACACACACATTTACTTTGCCATTGTTACAGTTTGGATGCGGAGTCTCCCCAAAACTCACAGGTGAGACAATGCAAGAAGGTTCAGAGAAGAAATGGTTGGGTTACAAGAACCTTAACCTAATCAGTGAATTAATCACCTGATGGTATTGAGTGGTAGCTGAAGGCAGGTAAGATGTGGCCGGAGGAGGTGGGGCATGGAGGTGTGGCTTTAGAGTATATATTTGTATCTGACAAGTGGAGATCTCTCTCTATGCTTCCTAATCATCATGTGAGCTGCTTCCCTCCATCACACTCTTTCGCCATAAGGTTCTGCCTCACCTCAAACACTGGGGAATGGAGCCTGCTGTCTATGGACTGAGACCTCTGAAACTGAGCCCCCGGATAAACTTTTCCTCCTTTACAATCATTTTGGTCAGGTCTTTTAGTTGCAGCAGAAAAAAAAAAAAAAAAAAAAAGAACAGACTAAAACAGACATTTTGCATGTTTATGTTTAAAAACTATCCTGAAGTAAAATTTAGTCTTAGAGGATAAATGATTCTAAAGTAATGTTTAACTTGCTATTTTTTCTCATCATGTTGATTTTGAAAAGCATCTGAACTTAAAGTTCATGTATAAAATGTGAGTATTGTTAAATATGTTTGATTTGTATTATCTCTACACCATGCAAAAAATTACTTAATTAGTAAAAGACAGCATTTTAGATATAAGAAAATATAATTGGATTGGCATAGTTAGGACCAAAAATATAAAGTAGGCATTGCTTCCTTATCTTCAGTCAGTGCCTAAACAGGCTTATGAACACAAACTGAAACACAGGTAACCCTTGCTCAGTTTTGAGACAGTGCAGGAATTTCCCCAGTATTTAAGCATGTCATTATAACCAGTTAAATAAGTCTCACTATAAGACCAGTAGGATTTGAGATGACATTCCTCATCTTTGTAAAAAGTTGTGCAATACCCATCTAGCCCTGTCATATTTTTAGAAGAAAATAGTGACAGTACTTGCTGAACCAGAATTACTATCAAAATTAACAGCAAATGACAAGAAAGATTATATCCATTTAACCACAAGCCAATCTTACTTAAAATAGAACTGTCCATCAAAAATATTCTGGCAGCCATTTATGATCTGAATTCTTGTGTTTGCAATCAATTAAATTATAATATACATAAAAAGACATGAGGCACTTCTATTTTGTGGTAAGGTGGGCAGTACCCAAGTACTACTCTTCAGTAGCTTTTTTGAGATAAACTATTAAGTCTGCTGCTGCTGCCTTCTTTTTAATGCTAGTGAAAATCATTTTTGTTGCAGGGATGTATTTTCTGGAATTTTTCAAAAACTTCGTCAGTGTCTCCTCTCCCTGGGTAATGCCTTCTTGTTGGCATTAAGAGAATCCAAGGGCCTGACCTGCATCCCTGCAAACAGCCCCATCTTCTAATTGCTTTTCTTTCCCACAATGTAGCATTGGGCACCCTTCTAAATGAAAATCTTCTTACCTTTCTCAACATTACCCATTTTTAATACACTCTTTCATCACTCCCACTGCAAAGGCTGACTTTGGAAGTGGAACATCCCACTCTCAATGGCCAAGAACCTGACGGTCTGTATTCAAAGTCTTTAGCTTGACATCTAAGGCCATACATGGCCCACTATGGCCTCGCCTTCCCTGAAATCTTGAGCTTTAAGGCCTGTCCCACACAGCAAAGTGCCCCTGTAAGAGATTTTGTTCCAAACCTCTTGCTCTGACCTGTCTGAATGGGTTCACTGTAATCTGCTTTTTGTCCTTGCAGTGTTTGATCTCAGGATTAAAGTTCCCTTGCCTGATACCCCTGATCATTCCTCTGCTGTTCAACTCTTCAAACCTCTTTCCCTGACTGCTACTATTTTTAAATCAGCTTTTTGTTGCCGTGACCAAAAGACCCAACAAGAGAAATGTAGAGGAGGAAAAGTTTATTTTGGCTCAGTTTCAGAGATTCTGTCCATGGTTGGCCAACTTCACAGCTCTGGGCCTGAGGTGAGGCAGAACATAATGATGGAAGAGTATGGTGCAGGAAAGCAGCTCAGGGCACAAAAACCAGGAAGCAGAGGGAGACTAGGGACAAAATAGAACCCCCAAGAGCACACCCCAGGTGACCTACTTCTTCCAGCCACACCCTACCTGCCTACAGTTACCACTTGGTTAATTCATATCAGTGAATTAATCCACTGACTAGTTAAGTTTTTCATAACCTAATTGTTTCATTTGTGAACATTCTTTCATTGTCTCACACATGAGCTTTTGGGGGACATCTTCTACCTAAACCATAGCAGCTACCATTAGCCATACAAGAAAAACATTTTTTTTCTGGAACATTAAATATTGCACAACACTTCCACACTCTTTCTCAGTACCTACTCAAGAGTTTGCTCTGTGTACTCAAAAACTTTCCAGACAACTACTATCCATGACTGCTCACTGACAGACATACATATCTAATCAATGTCTCCTATGAAGTATCAAGCATAGCCATCTTTGATTTTTGTTAGCACTAGTCTAAACTGTCTTCAGCTTTCTTTGTTGATCTCATGTTTACCTCACTCAGTGCCCATTGAAGTTACTTACTTCTTCTGAGATCATATAGCAGCACTGTATATGATGTCAATCCCTTATATAGGTACCATATCTAATTTAAAAAGTTTTAGCAGCCTCATTACAAAAGTAAAAACTAAAATTAATTTTTTGTTAAAAAACAAATTATTTTAGGTTAAAATTAATTTTATGTGTAATTTTCCCCAACATATCCAAAATATCATCATTAAAACATAAAACTAACACTGAAATTATTGAGATGTTTTCACATTCTTTTTAAATTTTTCATTCTTAGTCATCAAAGTCATCAAAATCTGGTATGCATTTGTGGGGTTTTTGGTTTATTTATTGATTTATTTATTTATTTTTGGTACTGGCGACTGAGCTCAGGGCACTTTACCACTGAGTTACATCCCAGTCCTTTTCCTAGGTAAGTTGCTTAGGGCCTCACTAAGTTGCTGAGGCTCTCCTCGAACTTGTGATCCTCCTGCCTAGTCCCCTAGTCACTGGGATTAAAGGCATATGCCGCCATTCCTGGCTCTGATGTGCATTTTGTAGTTATAGGAAATTTCAATTCACATTAGTCACATTTCAGATGCCCAGTAGCAACATGGGCTTTGTGGCTCCCATAATGGATAGCACAAGTCTATCATAGATGCTAATTGTTTGATATTTAGCATATGCTAGTCTGAAAAGTTAGTTACTTTTTATAAATTGATAACTAGGTTCTAGATTGTCAGCTCCTGGGATGTGGGAATAGCCAGTGCCAGATTATAAATACTCAGTGCTGAGGCACACATAACCTGATAGGAAACAAGCACCAGGTAGAGGCCAATACAACACACTGGATAAGAGCTAAAGTGAGATGAAGCACAGTGCCAGGGTGCTCTACACCTCCCCTATACCTCTCAGACCTGCCTCCACTAAAGTGCACTCAAGGAAGGAAGTAAAGCCAAATAATTTAAAAATGGTTAATAATTATAAATATGCTACATTCTATAAAGGAGATGGGTGTCAGGAATCTCCAAACCAGGGAAAACTCACCAAGTATTCACATGAAATTTAAAATGAGAACTGAAGAGGGAGAGAAGAGCATTTTGGGGAATAAAACAGCCTGTGGGAGGAAGTGGTCAAGAAAGAACCCTGAGAAGTTCCCCAGAGCCTAAACCCTGATACGCTTTTGGCATACTACACAGGTTTCCTTTAAAACTTAAAGAAAGTCAAAACCAGTGAAAATGTAGTCCTATTTGCTAACTTCTGTTTTCATTGCCTAATTTTTTTGGTCTCATGTCCAAAATATTGCCAAGGTCAATGTCAAGGAGACTCATCTCAACTTTTTTTTATTTATAAGATTTATGGTTTCAAATCTTACATTTAGGTTTTTAGTACATTTTTATATTGAGGGTCCAATTTCATTGCATGGGAATAGTGGTCTCCCAAACACAATTGCTGAAGATCCCATTCTTTCCTCATTGCGTCTTCTTGATAGCCTTGTTAAAAAGTAGCTGACAACATATGCTTGGGTCCATGCTGGGCTCTGTGTTCTATCCTGTTGGTCTGTATATTCATTGTTGTGATGCTTCCATACTGTTCTGAATTCTATATCTTTGTAATGTAATTTGAAATAAGAAAGAGATGTCTCCAACTTGGTTTCTCCTTCTCTAGATTGTTTTGACTATTCAGGATCTTTTGTGATTTTACATGATATTTAAAAGTTATTTTTCTCTTTCTGTAAAAATGTTATTGCAGCTTTGCAAACAATTGCATTGAGTGTATATAATGCTTTGAAAAGTATGGACATCAATTTCCATTATCTGTCAATATATATTTTTCCTTTTATTTGTATCTTCTTCAATGTTTTTCATCACTGTTTTATAGTTTTGGTGTTCAGATATTTCATGTTCTTGATTAAATCACTTCCTAAGTATATTGCTATTTTAAGTGGGATTCTCTTCCTGATTTTTCAAATAGATGTGAAATATAAAAAATACAACTGATTTGGGATGATGATACTATATCCTGCTGCTTTACTGAATTCATTTACTAGTTCTAGCAGGATTTTTGTGGGGCCTTTCAGGTTTTTATATATAAAATCATGTCATCTGCAAACAGATAATTTTATGAATTTCTTTCCAATTTGGATACCTTTTCTTTTTTCTTCTTATCTGATTGCTCTTACTAATACTTCAGTCCTATGTTGAATACATAGGCAAGTGGCAAAAGTGAGCATCCTTGCCTTGAACCAGATCTCAAAAGAAAAGTTTTCAGTTTTTCCTCATGGGCTGTATTACCTTTGGGCTTTTCATAAATGTCCTTTGTTAGGTTGAGGAATTTTTTTTCTATTTTGCTGATAATTATTATCATAAAAAAATGTTGAATTGCATCAAACTAAAACACTTCTATAGATCAAAGGGGAAAAAAATCAACACAGTGAAAAGTTAGCCTGTGGATTGAGAGAAAATATTTGCAAACCATGTATGTGATAAGGAGTTAATGCCCAAAATGTATAAGGAACTCACAAAACCTAATAGAAAAACAAGCAATTAAAGAAAAAAAAACACAACGACCCAAAATCCCAATTTAAAAATTGGTCAAAGGAGCTAAATGCATGAATAGGCAATTTTCTAAAGAAGACATTAAAATGGCCAACACTTGTATGAAAAGGTATTGGACATTACCAAAATCAGGAAAATGAAAATCAAACTCACAATGAGCTATCACCTTCTACCAGTTAAGATTGTTATTATCAAAAAGGCAAAAGATAAGTATTAGTGAGGGTGAGGAGAAAAGAAAACAGAACCTTTGTACGCTGTTGGTGGGAATGTAAATTGGTGCAGTCATTATGAAAAACAGTATGCAGTTTCCTCAAAAATAAAAATAGAATGATTATATGACCCAGCAATCCCTTTGCTGGGCATGCATCCAAAGGAAATCAAATTAGCACATCATAGAGATAATCAGCAATCCCGTGTTTATTACAGCACTATTCATGATAACCAGGTTGTAGAAATCATCTAAGGGTTCATCAACAAATGAACGAAGAATTTGTGAGATCTGTTTTGTGTGTGTGTGTGTGTGTGTTGCGTGTTTGTGTGTGTGTGTGTGAATATTGTTCAGCCTTAAAAAGAGATACTTCCATTTATGAAAACATAGAGGAAACTGGAGGACGCTATCCTAAGTGAAATAAGTCAAATGCAGAAAAACATTGCATAAGCTAATTTATACATGGAGCCTAAAAATAAGTTAATTACATGAAAACAGCGAGTAGAATTGTAGTGACTAGGTTGGGGAGAGGGAGAAAGTGGGGACATTTGGGTCAAAAGCATGTAAAGTTGCTGTTACATAAGGATGGGTAAATCTAGATATCAAATGTATGGCATTGATAATATTACTGTTAACAGGATTGTGCACAAGTTTGCACAGAGAGTAAATTTTAGGTGTTTTTATGACACCAAAAGAAAAATTAAGAGACACGCACTAACTATGGAAAGGGACAAATATGTTAATTAACTTTCTTGTAACATCATTTTACTACATGTATTTATCAAAACCAGTATGTTACACATCTTAAATAAATACAATTAAAAAAATACAAGGAAGCTCTTGTGAGTGACCACACCACAAATTTAGGGACAGAGTTTTAACAAGACTTTGGGTCCCATCTTAATGAGTTTTCTTCAGGTTTTAGACTTTTTCCAATTTCATAATCTTCCAACAGAGAACAGAACCAAAAGTTTCTGTTTTCTGTCCCCAAGAGTAGGATTTTATGAGCTCACCCTGAGGGAGAGTGAGGTCAGACCCACTGGATTCATGTTTGAGAAAACAGATGTGCCAAATAGTATCTTGTTATATCAGGAGCAACTCCTCAATTAAATTATCCTGATATTAAGCATTAAAGAAAAAAAAAAGAAAACCCTGAAGGACAGCTGGTCCTATATCCCTGAAATCCACCTATTAAATATGAACAGGAAGCCTCTGAATCGAATGAAAGATGAATAAGGCAGCTAAATCAAAGTTCTACTTTTTCCTAACTTCTGTTTAATTACATGTGACAGAAAAAGTCATGACAATGCTGCTAAAATTATTTGTTTTTAATTTGCGTCTCCTACACTCCCAAAAATCAATGGAGAAAAAAAAAAAAAAATCTCTGCCGGCTGCACTGGCGTGATCACAGCAAAAACTCTTTCTATTTTTGAGTTCCTGCTTCCTATTATTCAAATGCACTTTGGAATTTTTCCTCCACAATTGAAATGTTGGTTGTTGCCCTGTTACTTAGTCAACATTGCAGGATTTTAATTGAGTGTGGTTGTATCTAGGAGGGAAAGGGCAGCAAGATTGTAAAGCAAACATCTTATCAGCATGGCCCAAGCCTTGTTAGCTGTTTTCAGGCTGATTTAAGATTTCTACACATGCTCGAAACTTGACTCATTGCAGCATGGAAGTCTCCATTAAAACACTCTATTTATCAAGCCAAATCAATAGGATGCAGTAAGTTGGTACTGGTTTCCCAACATAATAAATCAATGAATACCTTGAAGTAATATATTTAATTCCTCTTTCAGTTGTATTATGAGTTTATTCAGCAATTGCATAATCAGTCAATGAGCCTACTATTCTGGGTCCAAACTCCTGGGACATTCTCCAACACATTTTTCTCCTCCATCAAGATAGTTTATTACTAATACATTATATAAACTTAAGAGCCTAAGTAATTATTAAATAACCTTTTTTCTCAATGGAATTTAAAACCTACAAAATTTTAAAAGTCCTTTTTCCATAAAGACAAGAAGCCAGCACTAGCCACTACTCTAACTCAGTGGGCAACAATAGTGAGAGTGGGGCGTATATTGCGAACTATTATAGGGCACACTGCTCTTCAAACACCTTTTTCTCTTTCTTCTATTCCAACAGGAACCCCACTTTTTTTTGCCTTGACAATGATTCTTCATCCCTTGCAGTTGGGGTGACCATGTATTCTGGGCAATAAATAAGCTAAAATTCTTGGTGAGGTTTCCAGGAGAGCTATTGTTTCTTAAAGGTTAAGAGACAGAGAGGGAGGGAGGGAGGGAGGGAGGGAAAGTAAGAAAGAGAGAGAGAGAACTTTCCTTTTCTTCCTTCCCATAACTGGTGTGATGACTGGCTATGAAGTATCCTTTTGCAAAATGGACATAAAATCCTCCTGCACAGAAGGTGGAACAAGGAAACAAGATGATCTGTGTCCCTGATGGTTCCTTCTGAGCACCTGCACATTGGTTCAAGGCTCCCACCTCAAATAGTTCTATCTGAGAAGAAATCCCTTTATGGTCAAGGAAGAATGGTCATAATTTGTGACATGTGGTTGAAAGAAACCCAACTGATAGAATGCCTGCTCTACGCATTCAGTGCAGTTGATATGCTAGTGTAGAGAACCTTGTGGGGGTGGTTCCACTACAACCAAGTGTCCCTGCAGCTGCCCAACACCAAGGGTGTTTGGGGATTCAAAGATGAATGAATAGCCATTCTACCTTTCAGGAGCTAATAGATGAGATAAGTCTGTAAAAGATCATTACAATATAGTGGCACCTGTAAAGCCAGGTTTAAAAAATCACCCGTCGTTATATAAGTTTGGGGAATTTACCTACTTTTAAGATGTACTCTGGCAATTTAGAGGCGCTGAGGAGTCCTTTAGCAAGGCTACCTAACTTTCTTTTACCTACTGTTTCTTTAAATTATTTAATAATAAAACCTTTATTCCCCACCTTTGGCAATACCTCAATGTTCAAAGAAGCATTTTTGGAGGGAATTGTGCCAGGGTTTGAACCCAGGGACACTTAACTACTGAGTCACATCCCTAGCACTTTGAAATTTTTTTTTTTTTATTTTGAGAAAGGATCCCACTGACTTGTTGAGGCTGGCTGTGACTTGTGGTTATAAGCATGTGCCATCACGCTGGCCCAAGAAGCATTTTTTAGGAAGCAGTATACTGACAGTCAGTGCTGTGATAGATGTTAACAGTAGAAATAATTCAACCATATATCAATTATTCACATATTAGTACATTTCATTGGTTCTTTTTAGTTATACATGGCAACAGAATTTATTTTGACATAATTATAACAGCATGGAATATAATTTGTTCTAATTCAGTCCACAGTAATTCTCTCCCTTCCACCCACCCCTGTTTCCTTCCCTCTACTCTATTGATCTTTCTGCTATGTACTTATAGTTTTTTTAAATAAGTTTTTTTAAATTAGTTTCTTGCAGATGGTAAGATTCACTGTGGTATATTCATATATATACATAAGAAAGTTACATCAGATTCATTCCACTCTCTTTCCCTATCCCATCTCTCCTCCCTTCCCTTCATTCCCCTTTATCTACTCCACTCATCTTTCTTTTATTCTTTCTTATTATTCCTTCCATCTTATTTTGGCTTATCTTCCACATATCAGGGAAAACATTCAAACTTTGATTTTGGGGAATTGGCTTATTTCACTTAGCATGATAGTCCCAGATCCATCTCCTTCTGGCAAATACCATAGAGTCATTTCCCTTAATGGCTGAGTAATACTCCATTATACACATATACCACATTTTCTTTACCCATTCACCTGTTAAAGGGTACTTAGGTTGGCTTCATTGCTGAACTATTGTGAATTGTGCTGCTATGAACATTGATGTGCCTGCATTAAAGTAGTTTGCTGATTTTAAATCCTTTAGATATATAAAGGATTTAAGGATATTTAAAAGATTTTTGAGGAATCTCCATACTGTTTTCCAGAATGTTTGCACTAATTTGCAGTTCCACTAACAACATATGAGCATACCCTTTTCACCACATCCTCACCCACATTTATTGTTACTTGTGTTCTTGATAACTTCCATTGTGACTGGAGTGAGATTTCCTTTGCTGTGAAGAAGTCTTTTAATTTGATGCCATATCTTTTATTGATTTTTTATTTTACTTCTTGGCCTTGGATTTGTTATATATAGCATTTGCAATGTTGAGTATGTTCCTTTTCTCCTTAGTTTTTCTAGTGTTTTAAACATGAATGGGTGCTGTAGTTGGCAAATGTTTTTCCTGCATCTATTGAGATTATCACATGATTCTTGTCTTTAAGTCTATTTATGTGGTGAATTACATTTATTGATTTTTATAAATCAGACCAATCAACCAGCTTTGCATCTCTGGGATGAAACCCATTTGACAGTGCAGTATCTTGTTGATGTGTTTTTATATATGGTTTGTCAATATTTTACCAATATTTCAATTATTCACATATTAGTACTTAAAAAAATTATTGTGGGTTGAATTGTGTCCTTGTAAAAGATATGTTGAAGTTCTAATCCCTGAAACCTGTTCATGTGAACTTATTTGTAAATAAAATTTTTGCATATATAATTAAGCTATAAGTAAATATGAGGTCATGATAGATTAGTGAAGGCTCTAAACCAATCACTTATAAGAAATGGCAATGGTATCCTTATAAGAACAGAGGCCACACAGACATTCAAAGCAGAAGGCCATGTGAAGACAGAGGTAGAGGGTTGCGGTGTATGTCAGTGGTAGAGCATTTACTTAGCATGCATGAGGTCTTAGGTTTGATCCCCAACCAAAAACAAAAAAGAAAAAGAAAGAAACAATTAAAAAGAGAGGATAGAATCTTAGATTAGGAGAAAAACCATAGAAGACATTATCCTTCTGAACTTCCAAGAAAGAACCCCCTGGCTTGCACCTTGATTTGGCCTTGTGACCTCCAGAACTGTAAAAGTATACATTTCTATTGTTCTAAACCACCTTCTTCATGGCACTTTCTTGTCACAGCCCTAGGAAAGTAATATATCATTGGACTTCTACCAGTTCTATTTGTTCTTGAAATTTCTCTGGATACTTTCTTTCTAATCTGGCAGTTGCAGGATGGGAGAGAAAAGGCTTGCATATCTGGAAGAGTTTGAGCCCTGATGTAACCTATTTTCAACTCTTTGAATTTAGATGAGTTACTCCAAGTCTATCCTCCCAACTATAAAACAGAGATAAAAATTGTTATTCATCATTTCATCATTGATTTGACAAGTACTGATTGAGCAGTAACTATGTGCCAAGCACTAAGCAAGGCACACAGATAGATAATAAGTAGGCAATTACTTAATCTTAAGTCCTATAAGGGAAAAGCAGGTGCTAAGAGAGGGTATATTCCGACCATCTAAGCTAATTTCAGAGATATTTCTGAGGATTAAACCAGATATATATGAATGTGCTTTATAATCCTTACCTCAATATACAATGATATTAGAAATAGGATCAGATTAGTCAATGAAAACGCATGTCCCTATTTTCTCACAAACATAAACATAAAGGAAAAAAAAGAACAAAATTAGAAACAAAGAAGCATTCTTGGGGTTTTTGAAGGACTGGCAGGAGAAACCCTTGTAGGATCATAAAAGGAGATAGGACATAAGGCATTCATGGATTTATTTAGCACTCATTCAATCTAGCAGAGTTGGTCATGATCCTCACAGAGTTTAGCTAAACCCCATTCATCATGTACTGTAATTAAGTAAGATGGCTGATAATTTTTTCTTTTTCCTTCCAAAATTAGATAAAATGAAAAATCACATTTATTCCTTAGCAGGTAAACACATAGGAAATATTACTGGTGTGCCAATAAAAGGATAAAAATTATCCCAGTTACTTTGGCAAAACATGTAATAAAAGGGCATAAGTTGTCTTAAATGAAACCTCTTTGAAGTTACAGAGCTGAGTTTTTGAAGTTCAAGTTATTGATATCTGTATGAAGATGAAGGTATAAAAATAATCTTAACAGATCTTCAGGGGTGTTCTTATGAGTTCTTTAGGGATTAGTCAGATTTTGGAAATACAACCTCTTCAAACATTCAGAGGACTTGACTTTCCAATCCTCATAAAGTGAGCAGTCAAGAGTTTTGCATGCAAAGATAACTATTGCCTTTTGCAATGTTATAAGGTGATACAAGACCTCTTCTTTCAGAAACCAGTCATGCAGCTACTCTGTATACAAATTTCCAAAGGTGCATTACTGCTCATCTTCTAAAATGAAGACTGCATTGGCATGCAAGAGTCAGAGAGAGAGAGAGAGAGAGAGCTCTGGACACATGTGTTGAGCAGTTGATGGAATGTACCAGCCCAACTCTTGTATCTCTCAGTTTCATGATGCTAGTTTGGATCTGAAATGTCCCCCTGAAGGTCCATGTGTTGGAGACTTGTTCCACAGGGAGGTACAATTGGGAGATGATAGAAATTTTACGAGGTGGGGCCTGGTCGGGGGTGTGCTAATCACTGGGAACATGCCCTGAAGGGGACCATGTGAGTGTGGTCTCTTTTTCTTTCACATCCCAGCCACAAGGTGAGTGATTTGCTCCACCATATGTGCCTTGCAAGGATGTGCTGCTTCATCAGTGGCCCAAAGCAACAAAACCAGCTGATGATAGACTAAACCTCCAAAATTGTGAACCTAAATAAACCTTTCCTCTTTATATCTTGATTATCTCAGGTGTTTGTTATAGTAATGGAAGGCTGACCAACATATAAAGTTCCATAAATTCCCTTACCAATTTCAAACAAAATAAAGCCTGAGAAAATGATAGTATGTTGTGTAAGTAAACACACAAAGCTTTGAAGTTATTTTTAAAATATGGTTTATAATAAAAAAGACAGACATCTTACATGACTTCATATATTTAGGTTTTGATATCAAAACCAACTTTTTTGACATAAATTTGATTTTTAAGGATCTCATATTGGATATCTTTCATCCATTCAATATTAAAAGAAGAGTGACTGCAGCTCCAAACCCTTGCCAGCAGCAATTCAAAATCAAATAATCAGCAAGAGGAGAGTTGTTTCATTGACTATGAGGAAATTCTGGTGAACAAGACTTGTATTCAGTCAGCATTGGATTGTGAGAATAATAAACTGCATAAATATTATTTGGGTTTAATTACATCTACTCCGAACAATTTGCAGTTGTGTCCATAACTTCCCTAAAACAATCCACACCTCTGGAGATGTGCTGCCATCACATCCTGAACTCCAGATCCTTCTCTTTGACACCATCACAGTTGTGGATCTGACAGGTTTAGCTGAAATTGAAGTTATTTTCATGTGGTTTGAATACAGGAAAGGTAAGATTGAGCAGTAAGAGACAGTTTGTGAGGCAATATGTCATGCTCAGCGATGACAGGAGTAGGTTAGGGACTAACCAAGGACATTTAGAAAAAAGCATGAGTAATTACTACAGGATCTAGAAAGAATCTGAGGCATGCACACACATGCACACATACCCATTCGACTAAAAGGAGATGTAATATAATATCCAGTTATTTGCCTCAAATCCATAACTTCAACTTTAAACTGTTAGTTTTGAAAAAGACATAAGAGATCATCTGACTTATCTCATTTTACAGGTGAGTGGACAAGGGCAGGAAAGACAAGATTCCATATTCAAGGACACAGAGTATGCACAGCTGGTTGGAATTGGGCAGGCCAGAACCTGATCTGCATGGCTAGGATGGGAAGCTGGACATGAGTGAGGTGGAAGTAAAGGAATCTGACCTGAAAAGCATATGCTCCTGGAGGAAGTCCTGCCCCTTTCCTTTTCTCCCTCCTGTGGTCTGGGGGCTCACCTGCTACAAATTGGTCACTTAGGTTCCTTCCATGATGCTCTTTCTAACAATCCAAAGGTGCCATGTTTGCTTTTTTTTTTATTACTGAAAACCAGCATGTCAGCTAACAGTAAACCCCTGTAAATCTGTATTCAACTGTGTACATCTAACAGGTACAAAGACATGCTCCTTTCTTTTATAGTGTCTGTTTTCTCCATGAGAATCCAGAGTTTTTCATTACACTTTCATTAGTTTTGTTTCCTCCTTACACTAAAAATTCTGCATTGTTCAAGAGAAAATGCAGTGAAACATGTATGTGAACCAAAGTAGTGGTTTATATATCCCCATTAAGGTGGTTTTTTTCCTACCTGTTGCCCACAGATGTTTTTTAAAAAATCATTTTGAACTTATTATCATCAATATAATAAAATAGGGACATAGGCAGAGGACAGGTGTGTTTTGTGTCCCCTTGGCCTGAGAGGTGTCTCATCTTACCTAGGCTTGAGTTTTGAAGAGAACAAAGTAGCTCTGGGTTTCTCTCTCTTCCCCAGAGTTATTATTATCTGAAGAGCAAAGGAAATAAAGCAGGATGTTGCTTCGCTGCAACACTTCTCAATCTCTCATGCTTGTTTCATCTTGTGGTAGTGGTGGCAATGTTCCAGGCTATGAAGAAAATAGGCTCTTACATGGGGTGCTTAAGCAAAGAGTAATTTATTAATGCTAATACAGATGAGTGCATAGGCCCTAAAATAAATAAACAGGAGGACTAAGCCCTTTAGGCATGCTCACAACAATAAGGCCTCTATTCCCTTAAGAGCCACTCCTGAGAAACAACATTCTCTCTCAGCCCCCTCGTCTCTAAAACTTTCCACTCTCAATTGCTTTTCCTTACAGCCTCAGTTTATTCCTAGTTGAACTGCTTTTTCTGTGGTCAGTCCTTCAGATTAGAAGCAGAAGCATATCTTATTGATTAAACTCACATCAGACATAATTTCTCTAAGGAGATTATTAAAACTGAGCAGGTTTATCTGTTCAGACTTGCAATGCAAATTCAGTGTAGAAATGCTAGTGATTTTTATTTAGCCAATCACCAAGAAGAAAAACTTTGCAACAGCTCTATTTTTTTCTCAGACACAAAAATATGGAGACAATCACCCTTCTTATACAGAACTTGTTTTTTCTTTAAAGAAAAATTAAATTAACAAATAGTAAGTGGAAATCTTTCTAAATGCATAACAAGATTCCTCAACTTGATCAGTAAGGCAAATAAAATATAACTTAATTCTTTAGTATTCTCAGGATTTTCAAGTGAGTTCTAATCTTCCAGATTAAGACAGTTTCTTTGTCACAAAGCAAGATGGCTTCTCCTAAGTGATTGGGACCAGTTGGGCAGCTGCTGGGTAGAAGGGACTCCTCTGAATCTCTGAGCAACTGGTCATCAGATACTTGACATCCTGACAGTCAAATGGGGCCCTGCCACGACTGTTCTCAGAAGTTCTGGGAAAGAGTCCTATTTCACTCCTCCGGAGTGGAGGTTTGGCATGTGACCACAGCTACACCCAGAATTCCAGATGGGGCTGTCTCATGAGTCTGTGGGATGTTTGCTTCTTTATTTGGCTTTGTGCTGATCCGTATGTCATTTTCTGCCCACAACTTAGTGAAAGAGAACATCTCTGGGTTCCCTCCTAAGCATGTGCTCACGATGCAAAAACAAGGCTTCCAAAATGCCAAGAATAACTGAATAAAGGACAAAGAAATTAAAAAAAAACTTAATCTCTCAGATTACCTAAGTAATACTATCCAAAGAATGCACTCTACTTTCAATCCTATGGGTATTTCAAGAAAATGTAATAATCACCACCCTTGAATTAAATGGAGAGTTAAGCTTATTTACAATGTTTTAAAGTACTCAACATAATTCAAACTCAGCAATAGCAATGTTTGAGCTATAGAATTGAGCAAAGCATTAATCTTTGAAGAATACAGATATAATAACTAATTAAAATCCTCACCAGACAGCTACTAATTTAAACTCTTTCACATTCTTCTTCACTTGAAATATTTAAGAAAACACTATGAACAAAAAAGAGATTTAGAGATCTTATGATTCATACTATCAAATGTTCCTTTCCCAAATTCTTGGATTGTGTGCTGGTGCCGATGTTCTTTTTTAAATACTGAGTTCATTTTTACAATACTTTGATCTTTCTCAAAATCTTATTATGGCTCCCTTTTTTCTAAAAAACGAAGTCCACATGTCTTAGCTTACACACTCTGGCCTAATTTATTGCTAATTTAATTTCTCTTCCTATACAAAACACATATTCCCATACTATTAGGTCTTTTATCATTCCTTGAGAAAGCCTTGCAATGTCCTTGGGCCATTTCTAATATCCATTTCTATATGAAGCCTCTGTGATTCTTCCAGATATCTTTCATCTAAATTTATTTTACCCTTGTACGTTCCATGTGGCACTCATCATGTATTAAGCTGTGCTATTATCATCACACATTTTATCTCATATGCTGGATTATAAGTAACTTGAGGGCAGAATATGGGTTATCTTCCATATGGATATTATTCATAATACCAAAAATGGGGTTTTGCATATATAAAATGCAAGATAATAGAATGAGGTTACATATTTATGAGTATGGTCCCATTCAGTTGCAAAATTACAGAAACCCCACTGACACTGACTTTGTGTCTAAAAGAGGAATTCACTCGATCATACAAAAGGGCAGTCCAGGCATACCACTGACTTGGAGTATCAACAGATTGAAGAGAATGCCATCTCAGCTTTCTCTCTCAGTCTCTCTACTCTTTTCATGTCTATTTCATGTCATTTTTCATGGAGATATTTTCCAAATAGTGGTCCAGAAAGGGATGAGCAACCTCAGGTCACACACTCCAAGGAAGACCAGCATTGACTCAGCGGGGGTTTCATAGAGTCATACCAAATACAGAATGAGAGCAACCACAGAGAAATGATAAGAAAGCATGCTGAAGAGTGTAGACAATTTTCCTATTAAAAATATTTACAAAATTACACTACATATTTCACATTGAGTGAACTATTTAAGAATTTTGCAGATTAGCATAAAGGTTAACTTAATATTAAATTTTAGTGAAAATGTCAAATGAATAAGCATGTATTATGTGAGTTTGTATTATTTTCAAGGGATACAAATGATATAAAAGTCAAAGTTACAACCACCAAGGAATCATAGTCTGGTTGGTAGTGGACAAAATTTGAGATTTGATAAATGAAAGAATATAAGACATAGTATTAACCAAAACTCAATTGAGCACAGATAATAATCTTAGTAATAACTCAGGATGATTGTGGAATAGATTAGTCACTAAAGATTTTATGGAGGTGATGAGGAACACTTTTATTAACAAAGGATGGATTGTTTTTGAATCATTGGGTGAGGTTATGAAAGAATAAGATGGAAAGACAAAGGATGACGTTTCAAAGTAGACACTCTATTTGTAGAGACTTATTTGTAGACTCACTTATAATGGAGAATTTATGTTGAAAATTGGGCCAGATGGTTATAGTGAAGTTAACTTGAAGATTTTGAGCACTGGGTTTATGAGTTTGAACTTGATGGAGTTTTTAGAATTTCACTACATGTAGGTTTGTAGAATGAAATGGCAACCCAGCTGCAGGTCATATAAGAGGTGTACAGAAGTTGGAATATTTCTGTTGTGACACAGGGGCCCCCACTTACATGTATGCAGGTTGTGCAGTGCAGAATGCTTGTGGACGTCAGTCTCACTGCAGTGTGAGTGGTGGTTCTTGGCATGACACTGCTCTTATAACACTGTATATCTCATCCTGATGGTTTCAGGAAACAAAGAACACACAAATTTAACTCCAGTGGAAGATAACTAGGAACAAGGTAAAAGTTAGAAGGTTGAAGAGAAAAGTAGTGACTCCATTATAGAGGTGCTTGGATGTGAGGCCAAGAAATTCAGAGTTTATCCTGTATTTATGCAGGCAATAGACTGAGGAGGTCATTGAAGAATTTTGAATAGAATAATGGAAATGCAGTGAGTGACTTAGGAAAATTAAATTTAAGTTACAGTGTTCAGGATAGATCCAAGGGACAGAAATTGGTAAAATAGAGAGTCTATAATGGATCATTAGTAACCAGGAGTAGTGGCACACGCCTGTAATTCCAGTGGTTTGGGAAGCTGAGGCAGGAGGATGGAGAGTTTCAAGCCAGCCTCAGCAACTTAGTGAGGACCTAAGCAACTCAGCATGACCCTGTCTCTAAATTAAAAATACATATGTATATAAAGGACTGGAATGTGCCTCAGTGGCCTCAGTGGTTGAGTGCTCCTGGGTTCAATTCTCCAGTACCCTCCCCAAAAAAATCCTTAGACAAATGAAGAAAGTGGACAAGGACTCATCAAATAGAAAGAAAAGGGGTCAGCAGATATTTTGAAAATATAGAATGAAAAACCTGAAAGGGAATTTGTGAATCTTTTGCAAAAGAAAACACGTATCCCAGACCTATTATTACTTGAGTAGATAATAAAAGACAAAATTGCAATTTTTTCACATCACTCCCAGTGATTATATTGCTGGCAGTTATATAGCTCTTCAAAATTTCTACTTTGCATAGTGCTTTCAAATATTTTATCCCATTTAGATGTAGATGTATTTTGAAATCATGGAATTAGGTAAGATCCTAAGCATGGGTCACAGAGCTAAAAAATAGAAATTGTTATTTATCACCTGCAACAAAATGCAATTTAATATTGTAATGACAAACTTTCCTATGTTTATCTAGGCCAGAACGTCATGAATAGACAGGGATCCCAGCATGTCCAAAATAGTCTTGTGTTCTGGTTTCCATTACTTAATGACTCCAGGAATCTTTCTTCTTATTATTACTTATCTTCCTTTCAACATTTTAGAAAAAAGAATCCTTTGACCCTATTTCCATCCTGCATCATCACTTTACTTCCCATCAATCAAAGCTGCTGACACTGTAGTATATATTTCATGTCTCTGTCTCCTCTGCAGTACGTTACTTCCTTTTTTTTAAATTCACTTTTTTTATTAGTTGTTGAAGAAACTTTTTATTTATTTAAATGTGGTGCTGAGAATCAAACCCAGTGCCTCGCACATGCTAGGCAAGTGCTCTACCACTGAGGGTAGACCCAGTAAATTACTTAATCTATTTCACCTCTGCAATTGTCCTCTCTGAAGACAACATGAACCTTCTTCTGGTCATATCTATTGTAAACAACAGTATTTGTTGTATTTAACCTCTCTGCAGTGGATGATACAATTTACCTTTCCTTTGTTCTTGAAATTCCTGCCTTACTTTTCTGCTCTCATTCAGCCTTGGTTTTTTGCCTCTGAAACCTACCCTTAATTTTTGTCCTTTCATGTTCAAAATTCTTCAGGGCTCCATCTTTATCCCTCTACTCTTCTCATTGTACATACTTTCTTTGGGGGATTCAATTTACTTCCTCTAAAATTTATGTGCTGATGGCTGTAATATTACATTTCCAGTTAAGATTCAGTCATATATTTATAATTGAGTGTCCAAAATAGGCTTCGTAAAACATACCTAGCACTGAATTTCTTACCAGTCCTTCAACTCCATCCTTCTTTCCCTATTGTCTTCAGAATATATTGACCCACAATTCATATGAGTTTAATGTAGAAAACATGAAGTTGTCGTTGATCCTTTCTTTTCTTTTATCCTCCATGTAATAATTAATTTTATGTGCCAACTTGACTAGGCCACAAGGTACACAGATATTTAGTTAAACATTTTTCTGGGTATATCTGTGAGGGTGTTTTGGGATGACATTAATATTTGAATCAGTAGGCCTGGAAAGCAGGTGGCCCTCTTCAAGTGGCCTCATCCAACCCATGCAAGTCCTAAATAGAATAAAAAGCTGAGTAAGAAAGAATTCTTTCTGTCTGTCCACTGTCTTCAAACTGAGACTTCAGTCTTCTGCCTTCAGACTTGAACTTAGAATGAAACTTCCACTCTTGGCCTTCCTGATTCTCAAGCATTTGGACTCACACTGTAATTCCTCTTATGCTTCACCTTTCAGACTAAAATCTTGGACTTCATGGACTCCGTAATTATTTGAGCCAATTCCTTAAAGTAAATTTATTTCTACAAGAAAAAAAATATATGCTATATATAAAAAATATATATATTTTTAAATATATATCCTCAGTTCTATTTCCCTGGAGAACTCAGATATACACAGATTTTAGCGTCAAGAGTGGTTCTAGAGGAATATAGCCTTAGGAATTTGTTCTGTGGTTGTTGGAAGTAGATTTTGCTATGGTCTTAGGACCATCACACTGAGAATTTGGTGTTCCTCTGAAATACTTTTGTTAAAACTTAATTCTTAGTGTGATAGTATTAAGAGGTGAGGTCTTTGGGAAGTGCCTAAGTCAGGAGGACTCTGTCCTCATAATTAGTGACCTTATAAAAGATACTGAACGGAACATGTTTGCCCTTTCTGCATGTGAAGATGTGGCAAGAAGGTGCCATTATGAACCAGAGAGCAAAATCCCACCAGTTACTGAATCTACAGGTTCAGTATTGATTTTGCACTTCCCAGTCTCTAGAACTGTGAGAAATAAGTTTCTATGGTTTCTAAATTATCCAGTCTGAAGTCTGTTTTGTAGCTGCCTGAATGAACTAAGACGGATCCGATTGGATTCAGATATACTAACGACTGTTTCTAGTAGTAAAGGGATAATGACAGTCCATCAAATGATCTGGCAATAAGGACAAGCAAAATATCTCCATTGGATACTCTAATCAACCACTTACAAGAAGCAAGGAGCTAGGTGACTGAGTAGATGATGCTTCCTAACACTTAGGTAATATAACATATAAAAAGTTTGGCAGCTCCTAATACAGCTGGACAGAGTAATGAAAGAAAATGATAAGCTTAGAGATGCAAATTCCCAGTTCAAACATCTCATAAATGATCTGAAAGCTTCCATATGTGCCCTAAGGAGATTCTTATCTTTTGTAGCTACAGGGATGAAAATGCTGAAAATCAAATACAGAATCTCATTCCACAATTGCCTGAATTACAACATAAACTAAACTCTGTCTTGAACATAGCCTACTATGAAAATGAGGATACTGATTGGGAAAATTAGGGTTCCGTAAGTTGAACATAGGGGACATATGGGGAGATCATAATGAAACTGGGGACAGTGAGGCCCTAAATTCTGATGTTTTCTTTGCCAGTGGAATCCACCTCTCCTTCTAGTGGAAGAAGTGGTCTCCCCATCTTCAGTGGTCATAGCTACCCACACCCAGTGGCTTCTCCACCCTCATCTAATGGAATTAACCCTGCATTGCCTGAAGAAACCACGATGGCCTCCCCTCAGGCAACTATCATGCAAGATAATATGGACTCTCCTCAGGACACCATCACCACCTCACTTTGCTTCTATACCTACAACTAGACTCAAGTCCCAGTGGGAAGTACACAGTGGGTTATACTCTGAAAGAAATAACTTACATGTATACAGGCAGAAATCAGGGAACATGTGGGAATATATATTATAGATAGGGTGGTGGGAACGTAAAGTTGAATCAGTCCAAATTTATTAATATGGGCTTGCTAAGCAGAGGTTTTATATAGTGTTTCAGCTTTGGAAATTAGGAAGGGTTCCACCATCTTGTTTATTTATTTCAAATATGAATGTAAAGGTGACCTACCATGAATGCATTATAATTACTAGACAAGCTTTGGTGTAGCATAATGAAGAGATCCAAAGGATTTAGGAGAAATGAAGAATATTAGATTGTACTTGTCATTTATTTCTAACTCATTCACCCTGGGAGAGTCCAAAGTACATAATTTTCACAGCTTTAATAAATAAATTTATAAAGGAGACCCTGACATTCTTGAAGAGCTCTGTGACTACTCTTCTCTGTAGGCCAGAGGTCATAGTGGAGACTGAAGTCACTGAATTGAAAAACCTAAATGCAATGACAATAATTAGATCTCAAGGTGGCAGGACCAACTGGCAGCACTCCATCATCAAAGGCAAGATGGACATGGGTACTGTAAAAGACAGCAGATTCAAATTAACAGTTGGAATAGTCTGACTCAGGCTGGGGATGCAACTTCCAGGTAGAACACTTGCTAGCATGCACAAGGCCCTGGATTCAATCACCGTCACCAAGGGGAAAAACAAAACAAGAATAGTGTGACTCATGCAGTCTCATGTACGTGGCTAGTTTAACTTAATATTCCCATAAGTGAAATAAATAGAATGCCTACTAAATTCTTACATGATCTGTATAAGCAGAAAAGTTCTAGGTCAAGTTAATGAAGTCTAACGTAAATCATAAAATAAAATAGATTCATAGTCCCTTCATCAATTCCCAAACTCCGGTCAGTTTATAAACATGGTTTATAGACTATTTTGAATAAAGGGAGCCAGTTTACCTTGAAGAAGGACCCCAGTACACTGCCAAAAATCTACTTTGTTCCTTCTTCTTCCAGCCTCCTAAAGCCTTTAGCCAGAGTAACTATGCATTGGATAGACGGAAACAAGACTTCTCAAGGACTATCAGACTCTGGCTCTAATTGACACTCTTCCAGGAGGTTGCAAATATTACTGTGTCCCACTAGTCATGTTAGAGGCTAACGCATGTCAGGTGATCAGTGAAGTCTTAGTTCAGGTCTGATAGTTATAGCAGCCTGAATAGACTATGATAGTTCAGAAACCTATCCTATGGTTATTTCTCCAACTTTGAAATGCATAATTGAAATAGACTATAAGGATTCAATTTTAGTATCAACTTGACTGAATTAAGGGATACCCAGATAGTTTCATTATGAATTCTCAATCATTGTATTAATTATTCTCAGTGTTTCAATAAGCACAGAGCCTGTCCTGCTGAAAGGGAAAGTAAGTGGTTTGGCATTTGATTAGAATGACTGGGCTGTACCGGGTGTTCTTGAGAGAGTGTTTCCAGAAGAATTTGGCCTATAAGTCAATTGACTGATTGGGGAATATCTACCCTCAATATGGGTGGGCATCATCCAATAGACAGGATTCCCAAATGGAACAATAAAAAGGCAGAAGAAGGAGAAATTCTTGCTCTTTCTTCTGAACCCAGAATGACTTTTTCTTCTTCCTGTGTACATCAGAACTTTGGGTCCTTCAACTTTTGGACTCCAGGACTTGTACAAGTGACAGGGTCCTTGGGCCTTTAGCCTCAAAGTAAGAGTTACACCATCAACTCTTCCTATTTTGAGGGCTTCAGACTTGGACTCAGCTATTCTACCAATTTCCCTGGTTCTCCAGTTTGCAGATGATCTCTTAGAACTTCTTACCCTCTGTAATTGAGTGACGTGTGAGCCAATTCCTTTCATAAATCTTTTCTGATCTTCTGCTCTCTCTTTCTCTCTTCAACAAACATCCTATTTTTTCTGTCTAGGGAAACCTCACTAAAACATATTCTTAGCCACTGGCAGAATCCCCATATTGATTAACTGATCTGTGAAATGAGGAATATTATGAGAAAGGCCAGATAGTTGGAAGTCATTTCCACCCATGGATTCTTGAGCCTGTGAATCTGGACTATGGGATAAACAGTGCCATGTATTATTGAATGATGATTTGAAGCATACAAACCTTTGAACAGGCCTTAAAGGTCCTACCACCTAAAATCACTGTTTCTGATTTTTCAAAAGATCATTCCAATATTCTGACAAACCATCTGCTGCAGATGTTGTGGGAAGCGTGGTAAGATCCATGGATTCCATGAGCATGGGTTCCTTTCAACACTTTATTTACTGTGAAGTGGTTTCCTTGATCAGAAGCAATGCTGTTCAAAATACCATGATGATGGATAAGGCCTTCTGTGATTCCACAGATGGCAATTTTGGCAGAAGTTTTGTGTGCAGGGAAGACAAATCCTTACCCAGAGTGTTTTCAGCAGTAACTAGCTAGTTGTTTTCCACTACCAGGATGAAATAGCTGAGGTTTAAAGAACAGGTTTATTTAGCTTATAGATTTGGAGACTCAAAGTGCAAGCAGGGTGGGCCAACTCTGCTCCAGCCGTGGTGGCACCACCTCAGGGTGGGTAGTGCCACTCACTCTGCAGCACAGGGGACAGGAAGAGATCACGTGGTGAGAGGAGAGGGAGGCTGAGGGGTGGGGCCAGGTGTGCTCTTCTTATAACACTTTCACCAGAACTAAAGCAGAGAACTACCTTAATCCATTCTGAGGTCCCCAAGGGTCTCCCACTGGGCTCCAGCCTTTAAAGCTTCCACCACCTCTCACACCATGGCACTGGGGACCAACCTCCCTATACATAAATCATGGGGAGCAAATCACATCCAACCACAGCTCTGGCTTTGCAATGATTATCTTTGCATGTAGAAATGTTTTTCTGTGCTCCACATTATTTTTTAAGGATGGATTCCTAGAAGGAAAAACATTAAATCAGAAGGCATGAATATTTTATGGTAGTTGAACCATATTGTTACCTTGCTCTTCAAAAAATATGCATTAATTCAGAGTTCCCTTTCAGTATCTTTTAAAAAAATGTTACCATTTTTTGATATCAAAGATTGATATCAAATCAATCTTAATAGGAACTTTAAAAATGTTTTCTTATTTTATTAGCAATAAAAGATTATCAGTATTATTTTCATTTCTTTGATTACTAATGAGATTGAAAACTTTGCTACATATTTTCTGTTTGTTTCTCTTGTGAATTATGTTTATGAGTTTTGTGATCTTTTTATAATTCTTAGAAAAATACTTAAAATCATATAATTTAAAGTTGTTAAATCTATGTGATTTAGACAGTCTACTTAATCTATACAAATATTTTCTGATTGCTTTTAAAATTTTTAGTCTTTGAAATGTGATTTTAATTATCAAGTAATCTATGTAGTTATTTCATCTGATGCTTCTCTACTTAAAAATATATTTTGTATTTAAAATTAGATGAATTTTATCCCACATTTTCCTGTAGAATTTTTTCTTTTCTTTCTCTCTCTGACATTTATCCTGTGAATTTCTTTCTTTTTTTAAATTTTATTTTGACATACAGCAGGGGTGGAAAGTAGAATCCATCTTTCAATGTAATTCATTCAATAAAAATTTATTCAGGGGTAACTATGGGATGTGCTCAACAATGTTAAAGACTGCAAAGGAGTATAAAGCATTGTGATCCTAAGAAGAATGAATTTTCATGGTTTATTGATAATATTCACCTTTTTGTCTCTTTGTCTGGTTACTTAATAGTAGGAAGGTATAAAAGTAAGTAAGGCTGGAGGCTATAAAGGAAGGATTCTTGTGTGGGAGTGTCTAATAATAATAACAATAACAAAGGGCTGTAGTGCCAAAAATTTGTCCTGAATCAATTTGAGCCTGATCTCAAACCTACAAACCTCCCTAATCTACTACAAAGATTAACTTCGTTGGTTTTTCACTAGTATGCTCATGAGTTACTGTCTTTATGGTTTTCAGAGACTGGCTGAAATACAAATTATATTTGTGCTAATTGCCTACAAAAAAGTAGGCAATCTTTTGCTGTCCTGTTTATTGTTGTCTTAGCATGATCCCTGACCTATATATGTCTTGTCTAGTCACCCACCAACTGCCACCACACTGGTGCTCTAGACTGTGTGGATACTGAATACTATACCCTTATGAATGTGCTTTATAATCCTTACTTCAAAAAACAAAGATATTAGAAAAAGGATCAGATGAGTCAATGAAAATGAATGTCCCTATTTCCTCACAAACATAAACATAAAGAAACAAACAAAAACAAAATCATAAACAAAGAAGCATTCCTTGGGTTTCTGAAGGACTGGGTTTTTGAAGAAACTCTTGTCATATAAAAGGAGATAAGACATGAGGGATTCATGAATTTATTCAGTACTCTCTCAACCTAACAGAATTGGGCATGCTCTTCAGAGAGTTTAGTTAAACCCCATTCATCATGGACTGTTATTAACTAACATGGTTAATAATTGTTCCTTTTTCCTTCCAAAATGAAGGAAGCCAACAGGCTTCACACACGTCCCCAAGAGTGATCTCTGAGGAATCTTGGGGAGTTTTGACCAATTTGGTCTTAAACACCTGGCCTAAGCACAGCCCTACATGGACATTTAAAAGGGAAAACCAATGTTTTTTTTTAAAATGTAACTTAAGATGTGCGCTTTTTTCACCCTACCAAAATTAAGTTAAGCTGGAGGCACTACAGAAACGGTTCTTGTGTGAGAGTGCCTAATCATAATGATCACAAAGGACTCTAGAGTCACAAATATGCCCTGAGTTAATCTCATAGGCCTACGAATCTTCCTAACTTCCTACATGGATAAAACATGTTTTTCACTAATGAGATTATGAGTTACTGTCCTCACGGTTTTCACAGACTGGCTAAAATACTAATTGCTTTGCTGTTTTGTTTATTGTTGTCCTAGCATGATCTCTGCCCTATGTATGTCTTGTCCAGTCACCTGCCATCTGTCCCTGTGGACCTCTGGACAGCTCTGATGCTTGCTGCCCTTAACTGTCAGACCCTATCCGGTAGAGAACAAGGACTTCCCCAACATTGCCCCCTTTCAGTAGGAAGCAGTTTAGAGATGTCATTGTCCATTTTTCAAAGAGATGGAATGTAGAAATTGACATGGGGAAATGTAACAGAGATCCACTTTATGCTTTGAATATGACGCTTGCTTCTCTGCCACTACGACTGATTTTTAAAATGAACATGTTTCCTTTTTTTCCTCTCTCCTTCCTCCTTCCAAATTTCTCCCCCTACCTAATCTCAGGAATAAAAGGATTACCTTTCTTCCCTATTTTAAGGGATCATATAAGATCCACATTAAGTAAATAAATAAATAAAATAAAGATATTGTGTTCATGTACAACTAAAAAATATATAAAACATTAAAAAAAACAAAAGTGAAATAAGCCAATCCCATTAAACCAAAGACCAAATGTTCTCTCTGTTATGTGATTGATAACACACAAAAAGAGAGAGGAGGGAGGAAGAAATAGAAGTTCATTGGATTAGACAAATGGGAATGAAGAGAAGGGAGGGGTGATGGGAATAAGACAGTAGAATGAATGGGACATAACATTACTATGTTCATATATGAACACACCACCAGTGAAACTCCATATCATGTAGACCACAAGAATGGGAAGTTATATTCCATATACGTAGAATACATCAAAATATACTCTACTCTTATGTATATTAAAAAATAAAAATATTAATAGCAAAAAACAAAGCAAAACAATACACTAGCATCTTCCATTCCCATAAATCTCAGCTGTAATGTAAAACATTTTTACAATGGCAACTTTTTACATACTGAAATAAAATTCTTGCAAGAGGCAGTATTTCATAATGTCAATATAAATGATAACATAATTTCACTTAAATTACTTAAAAGCCAACAACTATTAAGTATCTAGTTGAAGACAGCTAAATATTGAAAAGAGGTTGACAATTTAGTTGTGTCTTCTGAAGAAAACTATGAGTTAACTGGTAAATTATACCAAACCTTCAAAGAATAAAAACCACTCCTTCCCAAACTCTACCAAGAAGTAGAAGAGGAAAGAATAAATCCCTTCTCATTTTATAGGACCAATATTAATTATAATGATACCAAAGCCAGACAAAGATATCACAGTGAAAAACAAAGACTGATACCCTTTATGTGTATAGATGCAACCATACTTAAAAAAATCCTAGCAACTCAAATTCAGGAGCATCTTAAAAAGATAATATATCATTGCCACTTGGATTTATCTGAGGAATGCAAGAATGATTCAACATATAAAAATGAACTGTTGCTAGGCTTGGTGGAGAATGCCTATAATTCTAGAGACTCTGGAGACTGAGACAGGTGGATCACAATTTTGAGACCAGTCTGAGCAACTTAGTCAGGTCCTCAGCAACTTACTGAGACCCTGACTCAACTAAAAATAAAAATCCTGGGGATGAAACTCAGTGGTAAAGCAGCCCTGGGTTAAATCCAGAGTATACTACCCCCAAAAAATGTTATATAGGTGATAATCTGAGATATTATCACCAATCTGAGAACTAGGAAGAAGGCCAATATCATGGACGATCTCTCCTTGGTGGGAAAATGTTCCTGCAATGAATGCAAGATACATGTCAGACCACATCTCATCAGATCAATAGAAGAATTGACAATATTGGTAATCACATCTGTAATTGAAGAAAACCAGTCCAGTCCTCATACCTCAGGCTGGGATAGAAGAGTTTAAAAACAGAAGTAAGGTTTTGACACACAAAAGAGTTGAAGGATGCTACTAGTTTACACTGAAATCTCAAGCACAGTTTTACTAACCTAATAGTGGTTTCCTGCAACTGACTACTATGTGTAGAAAGCTTTAATATTATAATGCACATTCTTATCATATAGTATGAAGTTTATAGAGTGATTTTCCTCACAGTTTCTTGAATGTAGCATCTTTATGTTTTGGAACTGGTCAGCCATACTAGTAATTACTAAACACTAAATCTTGGAATAATGTCAATTATGTAGTACACACCACATTAAGAATGAAGGGAAAAAAGCACAAAATCATTTCATAAAGAGAAACATTTGTCAAAATCTAATGCCTTCCATGAATAAAAAAGACACACACACACAAACACAAAACCAAGATAAAAGGACTTCCAGGATAAAAGAACTTCCTCAACCTGATAATGGGCATTTATGAAAAAATCTAACATTATAAGTATTAAAAGTTAAAGTTATAGAAATTAGGCAAGAAAAAATTTTTGAAAGTATCCACTTGAGAGAGAAAGAAGAAAAACTTTGTTTGCAGTTGGCAAAAACTTGAATATTGAAAACTCTAAGCCAGTTATGGCAGTGAAGTCCCGTAACACCTTGGGATAGGAGGACCCCAAGTTGGAGGCCAGGTTGGTGAATATAGTAAGATCACGTATGAAAATAAAAAAGGGCAGGGGATGTACCTCAGTGGTAGAGTGCTTGCCGACCACACATAAGGCCCTGGGTTTGATTTGATCCCCAGTACCACACACAATCTTTCTCTCTCTCTCTCTCTCTCTCTCTCTCTCTCTCTCACACACACACACACACACACACAATCCTAAAGAATACACATGTGTGCACACACACCTAGAATTAATAACATATAAATTCCCATTCTATTTTGTGCAATAGTTGAGGTACACTATGTATTATCATGGTTGGTCGATTCTCTCTACTCTCATCTCCAGCCCTTGCCAGGAAGGCAGTCAGGTCACTTGCTCTAATTAACACTGGTGTCGCACTTCAAGGATGAGAGAAATGCTAAGTGTCTTGCCCAAGGCCAAAGATGTAGGAACACCTGAGGCTTTGTGGTTCGCATTACAGGAAGAAGCATAATGATGGAACAGGCAGATCTGTTTCTCTCAGAAGCACTGGGCATGCCCATGCTGTGCATTATGCTCCCTGTGAGCACCTGGGCCCCAGGCACTTCCTCTTCCCTTAACTGTTCTGATCACAAGCCTAGCACAGCATAATCAGGGGCTTAACATGACGGTGTTAACAACTACGGGCAATTTGTAATTAGTCAATGCCTGCTATATATGTTTAGTTGTTCCTCATTAAACTCAGGCCTGCATCTTCAGAACCTGGAGCTCCCCATGTGGTATTAGTGCTGGTCGCACTAATCTTCCTTACTCCCACAGGCCGCTCCTGTTCTTTACAACACAAAGAACCAGACAGTGTTGGTTCCTGAGCTTGGTTGTCCAGGGAGAAACATTCTTACCTTCCAGGAGGCACATGTCCCACCCCTCAAAGCCTGCCCCAGGAAGCACATTTCTCTGAATCTAGAACAGACAGGCAGAGCAGCCATAGGAATTAGCAAGAAAACATTTATGGATAATCATGGGGGTCAGGGTGCTCCCAACAGGGGAGTGAGTGGGGGCTCAGGCCTCAGAGGCCTGATGTGGGGCTCACATCTTTGCATCATGTGCATGTCCAGGCATCACAGGGAGGGGGTGAATTGGAGGCCAAGACTCCGCTGTGGGCCTTCTGCTGCACATTGGGCTGATGGGAAGATAAACACAGAGTCAGTACATGGGGACTCTCCCTAAACTCCACCCCACAGCTCACAGTCAAGTCCCTGAGTCCCTGGAGGCAGGAAAAAACAGAGGGCTGGTGCCACAAATCACTAAAAAGGGGGGACACTGTGGGTTACCCACCCCACTGCACTCCTAATGTTCCACTCCATATGTTTCCCATGGGACTTCAAGTAAAACTTTCCAATAAAAAAAGAATCTCCTTTAAAACATTATAAACTATTGGACTAGTCTCAGTCCTCATTAATAGCTGAGGAAACAGACCCAGAAAAGGAAAGAAATGGTCCAGGGACAACCAGCTAGTTAGCCAAGCAGTCTTTTCTCTTTGTCTATCCAGGGACAACTAGGTGTGCTCTGCAACCCCAGGACATGGAACCTGTAGCTTCCAGGTTGATTATCCCACTCCTTAAGCTCCAAGTGCTTCAGCTTCAGGGCCTGCCCCACCTCAGGGGCTCCCCAAACACATCTGCAACCCACAGACGCCCCTCACCCAATGCACACACCCTACTCCTCACCTAGATGACTGTGATCTCACCGATCCCTGATGGTCCTTGGCAAGATGTGTCAAAAAACACAGTTTGGGAGCTGGGCCCAGGGAGGTCTGTGCCATGCTGTGCTGGGGAGAATGCTGATGACTGCAGGGTCCCCACCGGCTCCCAGTAGATTCTATTGTCATGCTGGAGCAACACCGCTTCTGACATGTACCTGGGGAATGATAGGCCAAAAGCAAGGGGTCACGACCCACCTTTCCTGGTCTCCCTGACCACCCTGACCCCTCAGGATGGAAAGCACAGAGCCCAAGGCTCTCATCCAAGGCTCCCATTCAGGCTGCAGTTCCCCTGAACCCCATTTCTAGTAGGGTCTAGAACCTACAAAGGCAAGGAAATGGGAAGTGCCCAAGGGCTCCCAGAGTGCCCTGGAGAAAAATCCAAAGGAAAGGAACAGTGAGGGTCAGGGCCTGGGAGCTGGGGTAAGGGACCAGGGAAGAACACCCAGCCTCACCCCATCCCATCAGCCCCAGGGTGCATCACTTGAGCCTCTGGTTTACCAACTTACTTGGATCCAAGTGGGGCACAGAGGGTGATGAAGCAGTTTCTGGTACAACCCTGATCGAAGGGGTTGTTTTCCTAGAGGGAGATCAGGATGGGAAGAGGAGCTCAGAAACAGCAAGACTCTGCACATCCATCTCCCAGTGACCCTCCCTTGGATGGTCAGCTGAGTCAGGCAGGGTTCAACTCAGGCATGGAGCAAGAATTCAAGGGCCAGGAAGCTGAAGAGTGACCCAGGGACTCCTGCCTTCCAGGGCTCCTGTGAAGAGTGACCTCCCTCCACCCACTTGTGAGCAGCTCTCCCTGACAGTGCTGACTCTGCACCACCTCTCCTGCCTTCCCAGGGCTCCGTCATCACCTTGCACCTCCCTTGCAGCATCCTTGCTCTGTCTCCCTTGGCCCCACTCGTCCTCCCACCACATTCTTCCTGATACTCTATATGATCTTCCTTGTGCTGCTAAACTGCTCCAAAGTCAGTGTCACCATCCTGCCTCTACCTCACTCTCCCACCTCTCATTTCTCATAAACATGTGACTTTGCTGAATTTCACAATCTGGGAGGACAGTGGCAGCAGGAATGCCCAGTCATATTTTCCTAGTCAAAAATGATATGTCCCAGGAAAGTTTGGGCTGAAGGCCTTCAGCACAAAAGGAGTAAAGGTCAAGCCCAAAGGTCAGGTTCTCACTAACAGGCTTCTCCTCTCCCTTCTTCCTCTCCCTCCCAGTCCATCCATCAGCCCCACGCTGTCCTCCTCCCAGACTGGGTTGAGTCTCACCCCATCTTCAAGACCTCAAACTACCAAATATACAGTCACAATGAGAAGAGGTTCAGCAGCACCACTGTCCACCCCCAACTCTCCCACGGCCCACACATGGAGACTTTGATTTTCAATACTATTCTTCACTTGAGTGAACCAGGATTCCACATCATCAGGACAGCCCTGGAATATCCCACCAAGTCCAAAAGCAACTTAAACCATTGTGCTCTACGAGGTTCTGACTGCTTTAAGGGGTTCACAGCTCTTAAGAAACTAGTATTGGTGCTGGGGATATAGCTCATTTGGTAGAGTGCTTGCTTTGCAAGAATAAGGCCCTGGGTTCAATCCCCAGCAATGCGAAAAAAAAAAAAAAAAAAAAAAAAAAGGAAGAAAAATTAGTATGCTGCATTGACCTACACCTGTAAGACCAGTGATTTGGGAGGCTGAGGCAGGAGGAACACAAGTTGAAGGCCAACCCCAGAAACTTAGGAAGGCCCTCAGCAACTGAGTGAGACCCCTCTCAAAACAAAATATTACAAGGAATGGGGATAAAGCTTCAAAGCACCCCTGGGTTCAATCCCTAGCACAAAAGAAATGGAGTAATTAATAAAAGAACATTTTAAAAATTTACAAAATTTTAAAATTTAGAAAAATAATTTTTGATTAGATGTGTGTAAAGTAAAGAATATGTTGGTTGTATGTAAGGTATAGAGAAATCATTAAAGGAAGGATTATTACTACGTTTTGAAGAACTCAGCAGAAAACTTGCATGCCTTTGTTTCCCCATATGGAACCCTATCAGACAGAAATAGAATTCAACACCTCTGAAGCACCCAGACCAGCTTCTCTCACTGACTCCACTCCTGGGGCTCCTCCTCCAAATCTCTTTCTCAAACACCCTCACACCCCACAGGACCAAAATCAACTGGCATGTTCTTCTTGCCACATATTCTGCCCAACGTCCTGCTGCCTCTCCTTCTTCCCCTTATCCTGGGGGCACCAGAGCATCAGTCTTCTCTCTGTTCCTTTCTCTTTTTTCTATCCCCAAAAGTTGACTCTTTTGTTTGTTGGTTTATTCATTTTTCACATTACTTTTCTGTGTGTGCTGGGGATTGAAGAACCCTGGCCTTGCACATTCTAAGCACATGCTCTACCACTCAGATACACACCCAGCCAGGTACATTTAGGGCATCAAAGATGCCTCAGTAAAGCCAGGCACAGTGGCACACACCTAAAATCCCAGAGCCTGGGGTTACAGAGGCAGGAGGATGGAAAGTTCAAGACCAGCCTCAGCAAAATAGTGAGACCATGTTTTAAGGTAGAAAATAGAAGATACTATGATGAAGATCAGGGCAAAAGTGCCCCTGGGTTTAATACCCACTAGCAAAAATTATAAAGTCCAGCCACTGCACTGGGTCTGAAAATAGACTGCAAAGAGCAAGGAGAGTCTACCTCAGTGTGGAGAGTCCAGTAGCACCATGAGGCCCTGAGCACCATGGAGAGTGACCAGGGTAGCGCAGGAGGAGGGAATCATGGGCTAAGAATAGGCAACCCAGCACATAGCACCCAGGTATATGCAGAGGAGAAGCCCAGAGAGTTAAGCAATAAGACACCCAGGAGGGCTCTCTCAGCTACTTCTGATTTCAGAGCTTTTTCCAGTTCAGAAAGAGTCGTCTGAAGAAAGTCTGCTGGCTTTGGCCATTGATGGGAACATCATCCTGACAGCAAGGCAGGGGCTGGGCTGACATGGGCCAGGAAGTGAAGGGTGAAGTTAGTGAGTGAGGTCAACTCTTTTATGGAATAAGGCACAGAGGATACACCAGGTGGAATGGAGACCTGGGATATTAATGGTGGAGCTTCCTTGGCTTTTAAGATGAGCCACAAACATGTGGCTCCATCATGGGAAGGAATGGTAGTAATTGGAACAGCAGCACATGGGGCACTTTCTTTTACCAGCCACTGCTCCATGTGTCTTTTATAAAGTAATCCACGCTTCCCTGTTTACAGATAGGGAAACTGAGTGACCAGGTGGCTAGGCAGCATGCCCATGGTATCCCTGAGGGAAGGTTGTAGAGGTGTGATTTGGGAGTTCTACTATCTGCCTCCAGAGTCCTTGCTACCAACCACCAAGCAATTGACTCCAGGAGGAGGTGCATGAAAACTTGCACATGTCATCAGGGCCTGAATGGGTGCCACCCGGAATGGAAAAACGGCTGTCTGGCGAATCCCAGAGTGCAGACCACATTTCCCTTGAGACTGGGGATCCTGGACTTGGAAGGTCTCATTCTGAGCAGAGGAGGGCTTTGGCCTGACTGGGGCTGGAAGACCCAAAGGATGGAGCCAGGGAAAATGCTGCCGGGCAAACTAAATGATGGCCTGAATCTGGAGAGAGATGGGACAGGCAGACTGGCGGGCTGATGAGTAAGGGTGAGGCAGAGGAGCCACAGATGGGAGGGGAGCCAAATATGACTGTAGTGGGGTGTTGACCTAAAGGATGGGAGGTGATGAGCAGAGAGGCTCCTCTGTCTTTTCAGCTGCCTTGGTGACTGCAACTCCCACCACTCCCATTGATGCTGCCCAGCAGTCTTCCTGAAGGAGCCTTTAGTCAAGCAATTGCCATGATAAAGCAATTGCCATATTAAAGCAATTGCATGGCAAAGATGCCAGCTTTTACCATTCCTATTCAACACACACACACACACACACACACACAAATAAAGACACAGAAATTGGAAAGAAAGTAATGAAACTGTGGTTCAAACATGACATCATTTTCCATATAGAATTTACAACAAAAAATGCTAGGGGAGAAACTTAGCTGTAGAGCACCCTGATTCCATCAATGGTACTGGAAAACACCACCACTAAGAACTCCTGCTCTTTTGATGATGCTTTGAAAAAAACAATGTGACAAGCCATAGATTGCAAGAAAAGATCTGCACAACATACATCTGAAGCCAAATATAGAGAAATTCTGAAACTCAGTAAGGAGAGAATTTTTTTCGTTTATTTTAATTGGCAAAAGATTGGAGCAGACACTTTCCAAAGATATATCAATGGCCAATAAGACATGAAAATATTCTCAACTTCATTACTCTTTAGAACAGTACAAACTGGAGCATTAATGAGATACCACTGCTCATTTATTAGGCCACAATGAAAAAACAAAACAAAAGAACAACAAATGACAGCGTCAAACATTGGTGAGGTTGTGGGGTCAATTGTCATAGATTGCTGATAGAAATTAGAAATGGTGCCGTGGTTGTGGAAGAAAAATTTGGCAATTTCCTATAAAGTTCCACGCATAGTTAAATTATGCCTCAGCAATGCCACTCCTAAGAATTTACCCAACAGAAATGAAAACTTATGCTCACATGCCTGTACGCCAATGTTTGTAGCAGTTGTATTTGAAACTGTGAAAAAGCAGCTGGGCACAATGGCCCACACCTGAATCCCACAACCTTGGGGGCTGAGGTTGGAGGATTGCAAGTTCAAAATGAGCTTCAGCAACCTACTGAGACCCTAAGCAAATTAGTGAGACCCTGACTCAAAAAAAAAATTAAAACAAAAATAAAGGGGACCATGCTGCTAAGGATGTAGCTCATTGGTTAAGCACCTCTGGCTTCAATAAAGAAGGAACAAAACAAAACAAAACAAAGTGTGGAAAAACTAGATGCAAAGTTAAAATCCTTCCACTGGTGAATGGATAGACAATCTGTAGGGTATCCATACAGTATTACACAGCAATAAAGGAAATAAACTACTGATATGAGCAATAGCATGGATGAATCTCAAATGCATTGTGCTAAATGAATGAAGCCAGACTGAAAGGCTCCATTTACACAGTGATTCCGGAAACAGAAAATCCAGAAGGACTAGGGAGAGAAATTGACAATTGAAGATGATGGAAGAAGTAATGAAACTGGTCTACCCTTGGTCATGGTGGACAGTGCAGGATGGTATCTATTTGTTAAAATCCATGACCACAGAACAAAAGGGTGAATTTTAATGTGCAAATTATTCCTCAAAAAAATACTTTTTAAAAAAATCCTACCACAACTCCCAGATTTTCACTTTATCCAAACCAAATCTTCCACAGGGTCAACTTCATTGCCCATGCCACCTTGTGCCTAAAGTAGAGACTTATCCTCATCCTTCCTTCAAAATCCCTCTTTCCGGACTTCCTGCCTTTTTCAAGGGTGAGCCAGTCACAAGCAACGCCCTCCTCTCCTCTGCCTTTCCAGAATCACACTTTGGATGCCCAGAGTGGCATGTCCTACTCCACAATGAAGGCCTCACCAAACTCTTTCTTCCAGTCTGCTGCACCACTCAGGACCCACTGCCTGTCAGAGTATTCCTGGGTGTCTGCCCATGTCACTCTGACTGCAGCTTGCTTATCTACACAAATGCAGGATGTTCCTACTCACCTCTATCCCATCCCTCCAATAACACACAGCCTAGCACACAGTGGGCTCTGGAAGCAATGCACCCAGGAGGGAGAATGACCACTGAGCTCCAAGGATGAAGAGACTTGAGCTGCATCTTAAGAGGTGGGTGTGGAAGGACTAATGAGGCTCCATCAGGGCCAAGGGCAGTGGAGAAAGCACAGAAAGTGCCCGGTGGCTAGGTGCAAGATGCCTCAGCCCAGCCGGGTATCCCGGCACAGGCACTGGGCCCAGCTTACCTGCAACTCATAGAGGTGCCTGGCGTTGCTCACCGATACAGCCTGGATCAGTAGGCTAAAGATGAGTGGCAGCAGGGCGAGGAGGGCGGGAACAGCAACTATGAAGCTGTGCACAGGTTAAGAAGCCAAGCCCTGGGACAGTTCCTCACAGGCCCCGCCCCTTGACTCAACTCCGCCCAGTGGTCCCGCCCCATAGGACCCCGCCCACCTACTCTTCCCTCTTGGACTAGACTGTTACTCCAGTACCCCCAAGGGAAACCTCACTCCACCAGGCTGTCCTCCTGCCTCCCCTTTTCTACCTTCATTGCCCCTCTTTGTGGCCCTCCTAGATTCTTAACTCCGCAGTCCATCCTACACTGCTGATCTCCCTGTCCCCACTAACCTTCATCATGGCCTTGACAGGTCCTCCCAAGGGGCTTTTCTCTTTAACCCCGCCTACATGAGCCCTGCCCTCGGTGACACTCCCCTTCTCTGTCTGCCTCTCCCTCTCCACAGCATGGGGAGCTCCCAGTGTGGGCCCTTGGCACTGTGTGGATACGCCATGGTTTTCTCTACAAGCAAGGGCATCTCTCTGGTGCGCACTAGGAAGTATATGCAGGTTCCTAGCACGGCAACCAGGTAGAGGCACAGGGACACCAGCAGGAGCAGGAAGGTCCGGAAGTTCCGGTGGCCCACACAGTTGTTCACCCACCTGCAGTGATGGTGATACTCCTAGGGGAGAGGAGGCAGGCATCCAGGGTTATTCTGGCCTGGCCTCTATCACCCCCAATTGCTCAGGCCTCCCCAGTGCGGCCCTCGAGGCCACAAGCTCTTGGCCCTACACACCGGCTCCCACCTCCAGGGAGAACCAGGCATTTCCATTGTGAGAGCAGAGTTAGGACTCCATGGTTCATCAGGTCACCTGTCATGAGTGAGAATCTTAGACACAAGACATGCCTGGGGTCACTTAGAGCAGGATACAGAATATCTCTGGGCCTCTCTTTTCTCAGACACTGGATAAGGATGTAAGAAGTCCCTTGCCCAGGCAGGCTTCCCCAGTTGGAAGCCCATGCAGGGTGTGCACAGGAGAGAAGAGCACTCAGAACCCAGGAACCCTCCAACCTGGACACTCAGAGGAAGACAGCAAAGATCCCCAGAAACAGACAGCAGCTGGCCTAGGGTCTGGGTATCTGGTATCAGCAAATGGGGGATGGGACAGGTGGTGCCTTTCCTCCCAGTGACTCCACCAGGCTCAGCACAGATGTGATGCCCTTTGTATGTCAGCATCTGTGCAAATAGGGCCTGCCTCTCAGGACTGGTGCAGATACAGAGGAAGTAAGAGATATGAGTGACCAAGTGTGGCAGAGAGCCACTATTAAGAGTCTGAGAAGAAGTCTCCTACGCATCCCTGGCCCACTTATAATGTGAGGTTCCCAGTCCTGGTGAGGTGGTCCTAGGTGGGGTGCTGAGGGGACAGGGAGTAGGAGTACTCACCTCCACACAGATCTTGCAGATGTCGCAGTGGAGGGTGCGAGGTGGGCGGTGGGATCGGCACTGATGACACCAGGGCATTTGAAATGCGTGCCGAAACATCCACGCTGTGTGGGCTGCTTCCGGGTCCTGCTCCAAGGTGCCTGGCATGGGAAGAGGTTTGGGCAGTGGCAGGAGGCCCTGGCATCACTCTGCTGCTTGGAGCAGCCCCAGAGCATCACTGGGCAACAAGAAGGGTGGGGAGGAGGTGGGCAGGGAATCCTGCTCCCTGTTGAGCAAGCTGACCACTCAGATGGGCTGCTGTCAAGGAGAAGGGGTTTCCAGGCAGAAGAGCTCTCTACCGAGCTCCACACTTTGGAAGAGTGATCAGTGGCTGATGTCGTGTGTGAAATGGGAAGGAGGAAGAGTGAACTGTGGTTTGGAAGAGGCTGCTGGCCTCCCTTGCTAGCCTGCCCAGTCCTCCCTCTGAAAGCAACTGGAAAACCTCCAGGATTCTGTGTATTCACACTTCAGTGGCTTAGGAGATGAAGTGCAAGGGCCTAGTCATGATGACATGGAGAGAAGGGATCCTGAGTCCATAGGTGGGGTTAGCACTTTAGACATCACTCCTGTGTGCATCAGCCTTTGGGGTACCACTCCTTCTCCCAGGTTTCCTAGGTCTTACCTCGATGTAAGATGCCCGGGTCGGAGATGTTGAGAGAAACCATGGTCCACAGAGTAAGGATGAATAGGAGGCCGGTGACAAGGGCAAAGGCCCACTCACCTTGCCCCACCAGCCATCTGCAACTGAAACCAGAGCCAGACTCACTTCTAGTCTGGGGCAACCCACAGCTCCCCATGAGCCCTGGGTCACCTGAGTAGGACTCACAGACCTGAAGGACAGGGGTAATTATCCAGGCTAGAGACAGACCATGGGGACTCCAGCTAATGTCACCAGCATTACCAGCCACCCACATTTCCCTAGATGCTCCCAGCACTCTAGACCTCTGAGATGCTCACTCCATATCCTTCTCTCCCTCCTGATCCTCTCTGTCCACTTCCCTCCCTCTTCACTATCATGGTCTAGTTTCTCTTCTATCTCTTTCTCAGAAACCTGAGAGCTTCCATGGGGAGACTCACGGGAATGTGAAAAAGATGGTGCTGATGTTCAGGAACAGCACTATGCTGAGGATGGCCCACAGACTTTGTCTGAGAGCAGTGTTTCCAACCTGGGGTTGGGAAGGAGCCATGATAGGCAGAGACTGTGGCATGTCTGTGCCGCTACCTGTCTCCAAATGAGAGCCCACTGTGAACTTTGTTAGGTTGCCACCCAGAGGGCCATGACAACGGTAGGGAGGGAAAGCAGTATCAATTGTGACATCACAGAGGCTCTGGCATGGGGGCTCTGGCTGCCCCCACATACACACTTGTACACTGGGACATCCTGTTTTGTCAGTGTTGGCTTTGCTGGAGCGTGTGATGATGTGGAGGACATTTGTCCTCCATGGGTTCATAGGCTGTGGCTTGGACCTCAGTGTGGCAGTGTTGAGAGGTGGGGCCTGGTGTGAGGTATTTCCATCAGTGGGGATGATGCCCTCGGAAGGGAGTGATGTACTTATCCTGGCCTCCAGGAGTTCCTGTGAGAGTGGATTGTTCTATGAAGAGCAAGACTCAACTGGTCCCTCCCCAGGTTTCTGCCCAGGCAATCTCTACCCCTTGCATGTCTTCCCATCACGATGCCATTCACCATGTTGTGAGGACCTTCTCCAAAGCTCTGTCGCAGAGTCTGACAAATCTTAGACTCTGGGTAAATAAACATCATCTCCTTAGAAAGTACCCATTGTTGGGTATGTTTTTAGAACAAAATGAGAGGAAGCTGGCTAATACAGAGACACTGGGGAATTGGCGTGGGGAGAATTTGGCTAATTTTAATCACGCTGTCAGACTGGGTGCTAATCGAACCCGACAGTGCTCATTGCTTATCCAATCTCCACTTCTTCCTTTTTCTCATAACGGATTTCCAGTTTGGGGAAGGAGGCAGGAATATACCCAACTAAAGACCTTCCCCATTTCCCTCATTTCCAGGGTGGGATTTAGGTCACAATTCTAGTTAAAGAGATGTCTGCAAATGTCAGTGAGGATTTCTGGGTAAATTTTGCCTTTTCAATGAAAGGGAAGATGATGCAGTTGGTGGAGCTCTGTGCCCCTTCTTTCTGTCTTAAAGCTAGACCTGCTGGTTGGGCTGCCACCTGGGACCCTTGGGGGACGAAGTCATGCTGCCCAGACACAACTTTTGACATTGTTGAGTCCATGTCCTATCTCTCAACTGTCTCCCCATGAGCTACATTTTATGAGAAAGTAACTGGGTTTCTATTCACTGACATGTATCAACATATTGTCTAATGAACCCCTGAGACCCTCTGGGTTTGCTGGATTCTTCCCATCATAAGTCTTGGTGTGGGGCTGAAAACATTTTCCCATCCCTGTTGGAGCTATAAATGGCCAAATACTTGTGGCTTCTCTCACAGTGATCACAGAGGCCTGTGATCCAGGTGACATCAAGTTCACTCTAGAAACACAACCACCAACTGACTGAGGAGTCTGTGCTGAGATGCAGCAACTGCACAGATGTCCAAAGACCATATGGAGAGCCCAACACAAGTGTGGATTGGGGATTGAACCCAGGAGCATGGAGCTATGTCCCCAAGCCTGTTACTTGGAGACAGGGTCTCTCTAAGTTGCTGAAGGTGCCTTAGAACTTGTGATCCTCTTGCCTCAGTCTCCCCAGCTGCTGGGATTACAGGCATGAGCCAACATGCCTGATGAAGGAAATTAAATCAATCAAAAATAGATCAAGGCTTGTGGCACTGAGACCAGGGCAAAAGGACAGTCAGTGTAGATGTTGAATAATTATGTCAGGAACATGGTGACTGATGCAAAAGGAAATAAAATGCTAATGCCTCCAGAGCCACTGCCCCTCCTCCAACCATTTGTCAGGGTTGCCTGCCCCATGGAATTGTTTCTCCCAGGAAGGAGTTCGTACTCGGGAAACTCTTAGCGCCTCCCTTCCTGCCTCTCTGGACAGTTGTGGAAAATACAGAGAGATACCCAAAAGGCTCTCTTCCCACCTTTTGGCTCCATTGGCAGGATGGAAGGAGGGGGACATGAGAAGAAAGGAAACCTGAAATCTTTAAAGGATTCATGACATCCCCACTAACGGGGGCAACAGCTCTGGACCCCTGCCTCTCCAGAGGAGTCTCTCTTTCTTCTCTGCTTTAAATAAAACTTTTTCTTCTGCCATGGCATGTTTGGGTGGTTTAATCTTCAGCACCTGGGTTGGGGGAAATGGGACCTGATCCTGATGTTCAAGACTGGTTTCAGATGGGAGCTCTGCACAGATCATCACCAGGGTAAGCTCCTCCACACCCCACTTCTTGCTGGGGTGTGCCTTTCTGTCTTTCTCTCTGGAGGACAATAATGCCCACCTGACTGAACTTATTGCAAGCTGCCCTGTACAAGACCTGGGTGCCAGGATTCTTGGCCTAGGTGACCTCTAATTACCTGTGCTGCAGGTCAGGCACGTTGGATATTGCCAAAGCCTGCTCTCACTGTCCTATCCAGGCTTGTAGCATGTCTGGTGTGAGTACACAGTGTCTGTAATCCAGGTCTGCTTTTGGATGTGTGGAGATGGACAAAGGGTTGGGAAAACTGTGAGATTCTGGCAGGGGTCACTCCCCAGTGAACCTCAACTATTTCTCCCCAGCCCTTCTCCTGACTGCCCTAATGGGGTATCCTGTAGTGACTGGTTGATGAAAAAACCCCAGTGACACACACCTTCAGATGAGCCAAACTGCAGTCTTCAGCACTCATTTTTCCTGAGCATTCCCCTCCCTTCCCTGATCAGACTTTAGCCCTTCAGAGAGAGAGAGATATTCCATGGAGAGGTTCCTCCAGAAATGCCTAGATTCCCTTTGATCACATTTCAAGCCTTCACAAGCCTGTACTGCATGTCCCCATTGTTGTTTCCTTGCAAAAGGGAGACATTTTCAATTCATGCCTTCCATAAACTCCTCCAGGAAAAGGGCATTAATCATCTAATGACCATTAGATGTCCTCTTTACACTCCAGAGATTCCATTGGCCCATGGAGAAAATCAACAACTTTGACAACTTAGCTCTTCTAAAAACCTATGGATTCAGTGGTAAATTATATCAAACTCTTAAGGAATAGACGCTCCTTTTCAAACTCTACCAAAAGTCAAAGAGGAAGGAACAATTCCCAACTCATTTTACAGAACCAAATTTGCACTGATACCAAAGCCAGACAAAGATATCACAGAGAAAAACAAGGACTAAAACCCTTCATTTGTATAGATGCAAATGTGCTTTTAGAGAAACAATGAACGATTTTACTGGCACACTGCTTTTAGATGTAAGGGCGATCTTCGCTGGCCAGCTAAAATAAAGGCTTCTTTTGGCTTTCTGTGATCGGCTTGGATGATTTTATTTTCTTTGGGTACAACACTGCCATAATTTAGACATATTGAAGCTGGGGTTCTGAGATGAAACTAGATTCCCTATTTCTGTGGAAACTGGGTTTTTGTCTCGCAAATTTTGTAACAGTGCTCCACTTTCTGCTTTGAATGTAGCTCTTGCTGCTCTGCCACTGTAACTGATTTTTTAAAATTTGTTTAGTTGTTGATGGACCTTTATTTCATTCATTTATTTATATGGGGTGCCAAGAATCGAACTCAGGGCTCGGGATATAGCTCAGTTGGTAGAGTGCCTGCCACACAAGCACAAGGCCCTGGGTTCAATCCCCAGCACCACAAAAACAATAAACAATGAAAGAAACAATAAACAAAGAAACAAAGAAACAATAAAAAGAAAAACAATGAAATTCAGCAACATATTTGAAAGACTATATATCATTGTCACTGGGATTTCTCCGACGAATGCAAGAATGTTTCAACATATAAAAATGGAGTGTAGTTGGGCATGGCAGGCCATGCCTAAAATTCCAGCAGCTCTGAAGACCAGGACAGGAGGATCACCAGTTCAAGGCCAGCCTCAGCAACTCAGTCAGGTCCTCAGCAACTTATGGAGACCCTGACTCAGCTAAAAATAAAAAGAACTGGGGATGAAAATCAGTGGTAAAACAGCCCTGGCTTGAATCCCCAGTACAACTCTCCCCACCAATGTCAGACAGGTGATAGTCTGAGACATTATCACAAAACTGGGATGTGAGGAGATGGCCAAGACTGACTCCATCATGCAGGATCACGCCTTGCTGGGCACATGGTCCTGCAACTAATGCAACATATATGTCAGACCATGACTCATTAGATCAATCCAAGAATTGATAATATTATTAATAACATCTCTGATTGGAGAAAACCAGTCTGGACCTCATACCTCAGGCTAGGGTGGAAGAGTTTGAAAACGGAAGGAAGATTTTGCCACACAAAAGAATTAAAAGGATGCTACTACTTTACACTGAAATCTCAAACACAATTAGCTTCACCATTAGCTTCCCGAAGCTAATGGTGGTTTCTTGCAGCTGACAACTATGTGTAGAAAGCTTTTATATTATAATTCATATTCTTATCATATGGTATATAGTTTATAGAGCAATTTTCCTTCCAGTTTCTTGAATGTAGTATCTTTGTGTCTTGGAACTGGTCAGTCATACTATTAATTATTAAACACTAAAACTTGGAATAACATCAATTACATAGTACCTCACATTAAGAGTGATGGAAAAAATCCACAAAATCATTTCATGAAGAAAAATATTTGTCAAAATCTAATGCCTTTCCATGAATAAAAAAGACACACACACAAACACACACACACACACACACAAAAACAAGATAAAGGGGAACTTCCTCAACCTGATAAAGAGCTTTTATGAAAAATCTAACATTATATGTATTTAAAGTTAAAGCTACAGAAATTAGGCAAGAAAAATTTTTGAAAGTATCCACTTGAGATTGAAAGAAGAAAAACTCTCTATTTGCAATAGGCCAGAACTTGCATATAGAAAACTGACTTAGGCCAGTTATGGCAGTGAAATCCTGTAACACCTTGGGAGGCTCTGTGGGAAGCTGAGATAGGAGGACCACAAGTTGGAGGCCAGCTTGGTCAATGTAGTGAGACCATGTCTGAAAATAAAAAAGGGCAGGTGATGTAGCTCAGTGGTAGAGTGCTTGCCTACCCTAACCATAACCCTAACCCTAACCCTAACCCTAACCCTCACCCCTGCCCTTTTTTATTTTCAGACATGGTCTCAGTACGTTGACCAAGCTGGCCTCCAACTTGTGGTCCTCCTATATCTATTGATTGCTTGTAGATCTTCTTCTGTAAAGTGTCTGTTCATTTCCTTGCTGATGCCACATTTTTTTTTTTAATTTTTTTTTTATTATTTATTTTTTTTTATTGAACACAAATGGAGTACAGCTATTGTTTCACTGGTTGTACACAAAGTAGAGTCACACCATCTGTGCGTTCATGCATTTACACAGGGCAATGGTATCTGTCACACACTCTGTTATTAATTTTACCCCCCACCCGCCCCCCCCCCTCCCTTCCCTCTATGCTAGCTATCTTTCCTCCATTCTTGCCATCTTTCCCCCCCACATTATGCATCATCATTCATTTATCAGAGAGACCATTCGGCTTTTGGATTTATGTGATTGGCTGATCTCACTTAGCATAACAGTTTCCAACATCATCCATTTACCTACAAATGTCATAATTTTATTCTTCCTTATAGCTGAGTAATATTCCATTGTGTATATATACCAGAGTTTCTTTATCCATTCATCTACTGAAGGGCATCTAGGTTGATTCCATAATCTAGCTATTGTGAATTGAGCAGCTATGAACATTGATGTGGCTGCATCACTGAGGCAATCTGATTTTAAGTCCTTTGGGTATAAGCCAAGGAGTGGGATAGCAGGGTCAAATGGTGGATCCATTCCAAGTTTTCTAAGGAATCTCCACACTGCTTTCCAGAGTGGCTGTACCAATTTGCACTCCCACCAGCAATGTAAGAGTGTACCCTTTTCCCCACATCCTCGCCAACACCTGTTGTTGCCTGTGTTCTTGATAAAAGACATTCTAATTGGGGTAAGATGAAATCTTAAGGTGGTTTTGATTTGCATTTCTCTTATGAGTGATGTTGAACATTTTTTCATAAATCTGCTGATTGCTTGTAGATCTTCCTCTGTAAAGTGTCTGTTCATTTCCTTGGCCCATTTATTGATTGGGTTATTGGTGTTCGTGGTGTAAAGATTTTTGAGTACTTGGTAGATTCTGGAGATTAGTGCTCTGTCCGAAGTGTGTGTGGCAAAGATTTTCTCCCACTCTGAAGGCTCTCTCTTCACATTGCTGATTGTTTCCTTTGCTGAGAAGAAGCTTTTTAGTTTGACTCTATCCCAATCATTGATTCGTGCTTTTATTTCTTGCGCCTTGGGAGTCATGTTAAGGAAATCTGGTCCTAGGCCAACATGATGAAGATTTGGACCTATTTTCTCTTCTATTAGGTGCAGAATCTCTGGCCTGATTTCTAGGTCCTTGATCCACTTTGAGTTGAGTTTTGTACAGGGTGAGAGATATGGGTTTAGTTTCATTTTGCTGCATATGGATTTCCAGTTTTCCCAGCACCATTTGTTGAAGAGGCTGTCTTTTCTCCATTGCATGTCAAGTATGAGATACCTGTACTTATTTGGGTTTGTCTCTGTGTCCTCTATTCTGTACCATTGATCTACCTGTCTATTTTGGTACCAATACCATGCTGTTTTTATCACTATTGCTCTGTAATATAGTTGGAGGTCTGGTATTGTGAAACCCCCTGCTTCGCTCTTCTTGCTAAGGATAGCTTTAGCAATTCTGGGTCTCTTATTCCTCCAAATGAATTTCATGATTGCTCTATTTCTATGAGGTCCGTCATTGGGATTTTAATTGGAATTGCATTAAATTTGTATAGCATTTTTGGAAGTATGGCCATTTTGACAATATTAATTCTGCCTATCCAAGAACATGGGAGATCTTTCCATCTTCTCAGATGCTCTTTAACTTCTTTCTTTAGTGTTCTGTAGTTCTCAGTGTAGAGGTCTTTCACATCTTTTGTTAGATTGATTCCCAAGTATTTTATTTTTTTTTTTGAGGTTAATGTGAATGGGGTACTTTTCCTAATTTCTCTCTCAGAGGATGCTGATGCCACATTTTAAGGATGAGAGAAATGCTAATGTCTTGCTCAAGGTCAAAGAGCCAGACAGAGTTGATTCTTGAGCTTCTGTCTCCAGAGATCAATGCTCTTCCTTCCAGGAGGCACTTGTCCCAGCCCCTCAGAGCCTCCCACACACTCCCAGGAAACACAACTCTGAAAATAGAACACAGAGGCAAAGCAGCCATAGGAAGCAGCAAAAACATTTATGGGGATTGGTCTGTCATGGGGGTCATAGCACTCCCGACAGGGAAGTAAGTGAGGGCTCTGGCCAAAGAGGACTCCATGTTGGGCTCACATCTTGATATCACCTACAAGTCCTGGAATCTCTGGGTGAGAGGGGGTGAATGGGAGGCCAAGCTTCTGCTGCAGGCCTTCCACAGTAGCACTGGGCTGATGAGAAGATAAACACAGAGTCAGTACATGAGGGCTCTCCCTAACCTTCACCCCACAATTCACAATCAATCCCTGAGCCCCTGGAGCTAGGACAAAGGAGAGGCCTGGCTCCACAAGTCACTAAAAGGGTTCTTGGGGGGCACTGTGGGTTACTCACCTCCCTGCACTCCTAATGCTCCACTCCATATGTTTCACATGGGACATCATGTAAAAATTTCCATTTTAAAAAAAAATCTCCTTTAAAACATGAACTACTGGACTAGTCTCAGTTTCATTAATAGCTAAGGAAACTGAGGCTGAGAAATGTAAGGAAGTTGTCCAGGGCCAACCAGGTAGTTAGCCAAGCAGTCTTTTCCTTTTGTCTATCCAGGGACACCTGAGTGTGCTCTGCAGCCCAGTGACCTGGACCCTGCACCCTCCAGGTCCATAATCCTACTCCATGAGCTCCAAGTGCTTCAGAGTCAAGGCCAACCCAATTTCAGGGCCCTCCTCTAACACTGTGCAACTCACAGGCACCTCTCTGCCAAGGCACACCTGCTATTCCTCATCTCCCAGATACCTGCAACCTGGGGGCTCCCTAGGGGGTCCTGTCCATATGTGTTGAAAACCACAGTTGAGAGTGGGGCCAAGGGAGGTCTATGTGATGGCGTGCTGGGGTGTATCCTGGAGAGCGCAGGGCCTCCATATGTTCCCACTCAGTTCCCTCCTCCCTCTGGAGCAACACAGCATCTGACTTGTACCTGGGCAGTGACAGAGCAAATGCAAGGGGTCACTACCCACCTTTCCAGGTCTCCCTGACCTCCCTCACCTCTCAACATGGAAAGAACAGAGCCCAGGTCTCTCATCCTGGATCCTCTTCAGGCTGCAGTTCTCCTGTACCCCATTTCTTGGGGAAAGACCCTAGAAAGGCAAAAGAGGGAATTTCCCAGAGACTTGAGTGTCCTGGAGAAAACCCCAAAGGAAAGGAACAGTGCAGGTCAGGGTCTGGGAGCTGTGGTAAGGGACCAGGGAGGAAGATCCAGCCTCACCCCACCCCACTAGCCCCAGGGTCCACCACTTGAGCCTCTGGTTTACCAACTCACTTTGGTCCCAGTGGTGCACAGAGCATGATGTAACAGTTTCCGGCACAGCCCTGGTTGGAGGGGATTTCCCCCTAAATAAATTGGCCCTGGAGGGAGATGGAGATTGGAAGAGGAGATCAGAAGCAGAAGGACTGGACACAGCCATCTCCTAGTGACCACTCTAAGTTGGTCAGCTGAGCCAGGGCTCAACCCAGGCCTGGAGCAAGAATCTAAGGGCAAGGAAGCTCAAGAGTGACCCAGGGCCTCCTTCCTGGGCTTCTAGGAAGAACAACCTCCCTCCACCCACTTGTGAGCAGCTCTCCCTGACAGTGCTGACACTGCACCACCTCTCCTGCCCTCCCAGGGCTCCCTCATCACCTTGCACCTCCCTTGCAGCATCCTTGCTCTGTCTCCATTGGCCCCACTCATCCTCCCACCATGTCCTTCCCGATATTCTTTAAGATCTTCCTTGTGCTGCTCAACTGCTCCAAAGTCAGTGTCACCACCCTGCCCTCACTTCACTCTCCCACCTCTCATTTTTCCTAAACATGTGACTCTGCTGAATTTAACAGTCTGGGAGGGCAGTGGCAGCAGGGATGCCCACTTACACTTATATTCTCCTAGTCAAAAATCACAAGGCCCAGGAAAGTCTGGGTTGAAGGCCTTCAGTATACAAAGGAGTAAAGGTCAAACTCAAGGGTAAAGTCATTTTTTTGGACACTTACTGGCTTCTCTTCTTCCTTTTTCCACTTTCCACTTTCCCACTATTCCATCCATTAGCCTTGCCCGCTCCTCTTCCCATACCAAGTTGAGTCTGAACCCAACTTCAAGACCATCAACTAAAATAATCTGTCAAAATGGGAAGCGAGTTTTGCAGCATCACTGACCACCCCCAACTCTCCCTTGGCACACATATGAATGCTTTAATTTTCAATACTATTCTTCTCTAGATGGAACCAGGAATTCACATCATCAGGACAGTTCTGGAATATCTCAACATGTCTAAAAGCAACATAAACTATTGTTCTGTCTCTTTTAAGATGTTCACAGCAGTTAAGAAACTAATACCCTGCCAGGTTCAGTGGCACATGCTTATAAGCACAGTGACTTGGGAGGCTGAGGCAGGAGGATCATAAATTCAATGGCACCTCAGCAACTTGGTAATGCCCTCAGCAACTTAGTGAGACCTATTTAAAAACACAATCTAACAAGGATTGAGGATATGGCTTCGGTGATAAACCACCCCTGGGTTTTATCCCTAGTAGTGGAAATAATTAGTTAAAGGCAGAGTATTAAAAATAATTTTATAAAAGTTTTAAATTTAGAGAATTTTTGATTGGATATATATAAAGTATAGAAAACATTGGTTGTACATGAAGTATAGTAAAATCTCCAAAGGAATGATAATTAATACATTTTTAAGAACTGAGCAGTAAATTTGAATACCTTCCTCTTTCCACATGGAACCCTATCAGACATGAATAGAATCCAACAGCTCAGACCAGCTTCTCTAACAGGCTCCAGTCCCGGGGCTTGTGTTCCAATTCTGTGTCTCAAATGCCCTCCCATTCCACAGGACCAAAATCAAGGGGCATATTCTTCTTTCCCCATCTTCTGCCCATCTTCCTGCTGCCTCTCCTTCTTCCCCTTATCCTGGGGGTACCAGAGCATCAGGCTTGTCTCTGTTCCTTTCTCTCTTTCCTTTTATCCCCAAAGGTTGATTCTTTTGTTTGTTGGTTCACTCATTTTTTAGGTTCCTTTTCTGTGTGTGCTGGGGATTGAAGAACCAGGGCCTTGCACATGCTAAGTACATGCTCTACCCCTCAGCTACACTCCCAGCCAGAAATATTTCAGGGCATCAAAGATGCCTAGGTCAAGTTGGGCATGATAGAGCATACCTGTAATCCCATCACTGTGGCTACTGAGGCAGGTGAATTATAAGTTCAAGACCAACGTTAGCAACTTAGTGATGCCCTATTTCAAAGTAGAAAATAGAAGGGACTGGGGATATAGTTCAGTGCTAAAGTGCCCCTGGGTTCAATACCCAGTAGCAAAAAAATGAAGTCAAGTCACTGCCCTGGGGGGTTGAAAGAACAATGCAAAGAGTATGGCCAGCCTACTTTCAGGGTGGTGAGATCAGAAGCAACATGAGGCCCTCAGCACCATGGGGGGTGGCCAAGGTAGTGCAGAGAGAGGGTATCATGGACAAAGAGTAGGCAACCCAGCCCACAGCATCCAGGTACAGGCAGAGGAGAAGCTTGGAGAGGTAAGCACTAAGACACACAAGAAGGCTATTTCTGCTAATTCTGGTTTCACAGGCTATGTCCAGTCCAGAAAGAGTAGTCTGAAGAATGACTGCTGGCTTTGATCATTTGATGGTAGCATCATCCTGACAGCAAGGCAGGGGCTGGGCTGACATGGGCTAGGAAGGGAAGGATGGATCCAATGAACGTGGTCCACTCTTCCAGGGAATAAGGCACATAGGGTACAACAGGTGGAGTGGAGGCCTGGGACTTTAAGGGAGAGACTTGCTTGGCTTCTAAGATGAGCCACAAACATGTCTAAATGACCACAAGAAGGAATGGTGATAATAGTAACAGCAGCAAACAGGGCACTTTCTGGTACCAGCCACTGTTGTATATGTCTTTTGAGAATTAATCCATGCTTCTCTATTTACAGATAGGGAAACTGCATTCAGTTACCAGGTAACTGAGTAGCATGCCCAAGATCTCCCTGCTGGTGTATTGAAGAGCTGTGATTTGGACTTATGTGGTCTGGCTCCAGAGTTCCTCCTACCAACCTCAAGCTTGTGAGTATGAAAGTTGTTGCATGTCATCAGTGCCTGAATGGGTGCTGCAAGGAATGGAAAAGAGCCCTGCCTGGTGAATCCCAGAGTACAGACCACATTTTCCTGAGACTGGGGATCCTGGACTTGGAGGGCCTCATTCTGAGCAGAGGAGGCCTATGTCCTGACTGGGGCTGGAAGACCCAAAGGATGGAGCCAGGGAAAATGCTGCTGGGCAAACTAAATGATGGCCTGAAGCTGGAGAGGGAAGAAGACAGAAAGACCAGCGGGCTGATGAGTAAGGGCAAAGCAGAGGAGCCACAGATGGGAGGGGAGCCAAATATGGCAGTGGTGGGGTGGTGACCAAAAGGATGGGAGGTGATGAGCAGAGAGGCTCCTCTGACTTTTCAGCTGTCTTGGTGACTGCACCTCCCTCCACCCCCATTGATGCTGCCCACGAGTCTTCCTGAAGGAGCCTTTAGTCAGGCAATTGCCATACTGAAGCAATTGCATGGTAAAGATGCCCAGTTTTATCATTCCTATTCAACACAAAAAGGAAAAAGAATTAAAGACATACACATTGGAAAGAAAATAATGAAACTGTGCTTCCCAGATGACATGATTTCCATTTAGAATGAACAACAACAAAAATGCTAGGGGAGAAACTTAGCTCTAAAGCACCCCTGATTCCATCACTGGTACTGGAAAAACACCTCCACTAAGAACTCCTGCTATGAAAAAACAATGTGACAAGCCACAGATCAAAAGAAAAGATCTGTACAACATAGATCTGAAGCCAATATAGAGAAATCCTGAAACTCAGTAAGGAGGGAATCTTTTTTTTTTTTTTTAAATGGACAAAAGATTGAAGCAAACACTTTACCAAAGACATACCAATGGCCAATAAGACATAAAAATATGCTCAACACCATTACTCATTAGGACAGTACAAGCTTGAGCACTAATGAGATACCACTACTCATTTATTAGAAAGGCTCCAATTAAAAAACAAAACAAAATAACAACAAATGACAGTGTCAAATGTTGGTGAGAATGTGGAGCAACTGGAATTCTCATACATTGCTGGTAGAAATTAGAAATGGTTCAGTCATTTTGGAAGACATATTTGTCAATTTCCTTTAAAGTTCCACAAACAGTTAACTTATGACTCAGCAATGCCATCCCTAAGAATATACCAACAGAAAGAAAACTTGTATTCACAGGCCTGTACACCAATGTTTGTAGTAGCTCTACTTAGAACTGTGAAAAACTAGCTGTGTACAGTGGTCCATGCCTGAATCCCACTGGCTTGAGAGTCTAAGGCTGGAGGATTACAAGTTCAAAGCCAGTCTCGGCAACTTAGTGAGTCCTAAGCAAATTACGAAGATCCTGACTCAAAGAGAAAAAAAAAAAAATTAAAGAAAAAGTAAAAGGAGCAGTTGGACTGGGAATGTAGCTTATTGGTTAAGCACCCCTGGCTTCAGTCTCTGGTAGAGACAAAAAAAAAAATGAAGAAACTGTGGAAAAACTAGATACAATGTAAAAATCCTTCAATTGGTGAATGTATAGATAATCTGCAGGGCATCAATAAAATATTACACAGCAATAAAAGAAAATAAACTGCTGATATGAGCAACACATGAATGTATCTTAAATGCATTATGCTAAATGAATGAAGCCAGACTAAAAAGGCAAAGACTCCACTTATACATAATTTTTTCTGGAAAAAGAAAAAGCAGGAGAACTGGTCTAACCTTGATCATGGTGGACAGTGCAGGAGGGTATCCATTTGTCAAAATCCCTAACTGTAGACTCAAAAGGGTGAATTTTACCATGTATAAATTATTCCCCAACAAACAACTTTAAAAAAAAAATCTTACCATGGCTCCCAGGTTTTCACTTCATCCAAACTAAATCCCACTCTTGACTTTCTGGTCTTTTTAATCTTGACCACCCTTCCCACAGGGTCAACTTCATGCCCATTCCACCTTATGCTTGCCTTAGAGCGGGATCCTCATCATTCCCTTGACGTCCTATTTTCAGGTTTCTGTTCCTTTTTCCAAAGGCGCCCCTCTCACAGACAATGCCTTCCTGTCCTCTCCATCTGCACAATCACACCTAGGATGCATAGAATGGCATGTTCTACTCTATATGCTTGAAACAAATGCTGGTGGCATTGAAACTGGGACAAAAGGACAGTCAGTGTAGACAAGGAATGAGGTCAGGAAGATGGGGGGCTGATTCAAAAGGAAATAAAATGCTAATACCTCCAGAGCACTTCTCCCTCCTCCAGCCTATTGCCAGGTTACCTGCCTCCAGGGAATTGTATTCCCAATAAGGAGTTGTTGCTGAATACCCCCTGCACAGCTCTCTTCCTGCCTTTCTGGGACTATAGGGACAATAGGGAGAGGGACTAGGATGGATCCCTTGTCTTTTGGCCACATAAGCAGGATGGGAGGAGAGGGACATGAGAAGAAAGGAAACCTGAAACCTATAGAAGTACAGGACACCCCCACTCCCTTGGGCACCGGTTCTGGACCCCTCGTCTCCAGAGTGTAGCAATGGTCCCACTTTATGCTTTGAAGATGACTTATGCTGCTCTGCCACTGCAACTTATTTTTAAAATAGACATGTTTCTTTCTCTTCCGCTCTCCCTGCTCCTCCCTAATTTCTCCCCCTCCCTAATCTCTCCCTGTCCTAATCTCAGGGAAAACAGGACAACCTTTCTTCCCCATTTTATGCAGATTTATCTGTCTTTGAGTACAAACCCACCATAGGAATGAACCAATACAGACTTTGGGACAGAAGTCCCCCCATGTTTCTCCTTTGCTAACAAAGCAATAAACCTTTTTCATTTTTATCAAAACCATGTCCTCATTATTGTACTGGCATCAGGGAGAAGGACAAGCTTTTGGCAACAAACTTGGTACCCCAGAGGGGACCCAAAAGCAGCCCTTGCTCCATCTTTATTGGACAGGCCTGGCTCTCCAAAGAATCTTACTTCCATACTGAGGATTCAAGTTGCTGGTGAACTTGTTGAGAGCCAAGTGCAGGAGAGATAGTATGTGAGTTTGCCTCTGGTTGAACCAGAGGAGCTATTCCTATGAGTAAAGGGAGGGACTGAGGGACCGTCCCAGCAACTCTGAAGCTCATTTTACTTTGGGGAATTCCCACCTTCTCTCCCTGAATGGTACAGACTTCTCCATCACGGTCCACTTTGAGAGAAAGAAACTGAACTCAGTAAAGTCATGACACCCTTGGCTGTTCCATAAGCTCCCCAGGTTTGCACACTGAGGCCCTCATTTCTGCACATTTGGTTTCCCTTTGTGGGAACCATCTGGTCCCTCTTCATGGGGATATCTGTGGCACCACTGGTGGAGAAATCATGGTAAGTGGATCAGACTTAGGCACTAGAACAGAGAAATGTCCTCCCAAAAGCTCCATCCTTGTCCTACTGCTGATACAATAACGAGGACACAGTTTTGAGAAGAAAGGAAAAGGTTTATTGTTTTGCTAGCAAAGGCGAAACACAGGGACTCCTGTTCCAAAGGCAGTGATTCTGCCCATCAACAGTAACAGGGAGCTTTTAAAGAGGTGATTCAGAGAAAACGAGATTAGGGAGGTGAGATCCGGAAGGAGAAGATCAGAGAAAAGAAGATCTGGGAGGAGAACTTAAGGAAAAGAAGATCAGGGAGAAGGTCAGAGAAAATAAGTTTGGGAAAAAGAAAAAGACATGTAAGTTTCAAAGCAATAAGGGATATAGTCAAAGCATCAAGTGAACCCCTTTATATGTGTGCCTGATAGAAGAAAAAGTAAGCCCAAATCCTCACCATGTAGGCTCAGGACCTGACTTCCTTAAAAAGATTCCTAAAGGACAAGAAGTAAAATCAAGAATCAGTAAATGGGATGGATTCAAACTAAACTGCTTCTTCTCAGCAAAGGAAACAATCAATACGTGAAGAGAGAAACTACAGAAGGGGAGAAAATCTTTACCACATGCACCTCAGATAGAGCACCAATCTCCAGGATATATAAAGAATGCAAAAGAATTAACACCACAAAGACCAAATAACCCAATCAATAAATGGGCTAAGGAACTGAACATACACTTCACAGAAGAAGAAATACACTTCACAGAAGAAGAAATACAATTGATCAACAAACATGAAAAAATGTTCATCTCTTGCAATTTGAGAAAGACAAATTAAAACTACTCTAAAATTTCATCTCACTCCAGTCAGAATGGCAATTATCAATACAAGCAACAACAAATGTTAATGAGGATGTGGGGGAAAAGGTACACTCATACATTGCTGATGGGATTAAAAATTGATTGAACAATTCTGGAAATCAGTATGGATATTCCTCAGAAAAATTGGAATGGAACTGCCATTTGACTCAGTTCTCCCACTCCTCAGTTTATACCCAAAGGACTTAAAATCAGCATACTACAATAATGCAGTCACATCAATGTTTATGGCAGCTCAATTCATAATAGCTAAACTTTAGAACCAACCTAGATGCCCTTCAACAGATGAATGGGTAAAAAATAATTGTGGTATATATACACAATGGAATATTACTCAGCCATAAAGAAGTATGAAATTATGGCATTACAGGTAAATGGATGAAGCTGGAGAATATCATGTTAAGTAAAATAAGCCAATCCCAAAAACCCAAAAGCTGAATGTTCTCTCTGATATGCATATGCTTATCCATAATTGGGG